>JAOXJP010233647.1:0-24322 GCA_025762735.1 Platanus orientalis | reverse complement strand
GCAACATCATAATCATCCAAAACAGGATGAACATTCCAAATCTCCTCACTCTTACTCTTCACCATGAAGAAATTTGTGGTGAGACATAGAAAATATGATCGTTATCAAAGAATAAAACCTTTATTGAAACAAATAAATTATTTAGGTGAAGGATTGAACAATACTCTTATTAAGTGCCAAATTCTCCCGCAAACATATTTGATTGTGGTCTCCGATAAATTACCACGACCAGGACAAAGACCATGCACTGTACAAACCCATCCGAACATATGAGGATGGATGTTAAACAAGTTGAAATCAGGTCTGGAATTTCAGACCTGGTATGTACAGAGTTAACAGGGTTAGAAGACTATCTAATACATGATATCTTTTTATATGTACAATTCAATACATCATATATTACCATTTTTTATGATTTAATGCAAGATTTGGATTCTATTGAGTAGATAACACAATGTTAACTGTGTTACCCATAGGTTTTTATAATCTTCATTCAAATTCGTAGCATCTGTATTTTCAAGCAAATGATTCTTTCTTTCAACCATTCGATCTTGCTATGAGGTGTTGGGGCAGGTGGTTTGAGACTTGGTACTGTTTGTTAAACAAACAACCATACTTTAGAAGGGAATTAATCCCCTTCCAAGAATTAATAACATTCACCATAATTGAGTCCAGGTCTTGAGTAGACCCTAAACATGTTGTTAACCTCATCCTTGAACTCAATAACACATACCCATGTGGGTGTAAGACAAATCATTAATAAGAGATACAAAATAATGTGATAAGAGGTAGAAACAACTGGGTCAGGACACTTTGTAATTTTGTATAGGATGAAGAACGTTAAATAGAAGGGCATATTCTATTTGTTTTTTTGAAGGGGGGTGGATGGTGCTGCTTGTTAGACTACCAACATATATCTTTTTGGATTCCATTGAAACTACCCTTGTAAAAAATCACTTGGATTAATGCAAACTTGGGAGAACTGGATGATGGCCATTTCCCATGCAGCAAACTGAATCTTAGATATAATTGAATGCTACTGGCTGAGAAAGATGATCTGGTGATGGTGTTGAGGAGACAACTACCAGCTTTATGACCCATTTGGTTTTTGTCTTTTTACATGCCCTAAAGATCACAATGTGTAGGAAAGAAGGCCTCATACCACAGGTGAGATGCTTTGTCATACTATGTGGAAAAAGATTTTTAGACAAATTATGTTCATGGAAATTGGGATAGAGAAGGTGAAGTTTGGATATTCCCTTTTCCATTGATGGATGTAAACAACCATATGCACAATTCGTAGTTCCAAGGTAAGAAGAAGTGGAACTGTCTGAAAGTCTGAAACTAGTAGACTTATACTTCATGTCAATGATACTGGGAATTAGAATTAGAAGAGTGGAGAATACATACATACATACATACATACATACATACACACACACACATATATATATATATATTATTTAAGAGTGTAGAACATAATGGGCCGTGGCAAAGATAGCTCATTGAGCTGAGTAGCAAATAGTCTAGAATTGGATGGCATTCCCTAAAGATGATACCCTTTGATTGTGATTATGGGGTTTCTACTTTAATACTTTGGTCATCCCAACCAAAGTTAGGTGCCCCCTAGCAGACTTTACCAGTATTATTGGTGATGCGGAACAATTGAAACAACTTCCAAATAACAAATAATAATTCAGAAATAAAATTATGGAAATTTTGATTCAGGGGCATTCTGTAATTTTTCTAGAAAAGTGGAAAATGATCAAAGTATCCCTAACATGCGTCAGAAAATTCCGGGCTTCTGAGATTATTCCACGTAGACCATCATGGTATTCTCTTAAAAATTTCATAAAATTTGGAGCAGTCTAACTATTTATTTCAAAAATTGCTCAATTAAGTCATGCCCGAAAATTATAGAAATGTTGGAAAATCTAACACAACTTCAACTTCGGTAGAGCTGTTAAAATATTGTTGTTACCCCTTCAAGTGGTACCAAATACCTTTCAAAATTTGCTGAAAACTTGTCCTGATCAACCCTCTAACATATTCAAAATTGTCCAAAAAGGTTGTTGTCCCTGGGTGTGCTGCCAGCCCCTATGTTCTCCCTCTCCTACTTAATAAGTGTAGGTTTAAAGGCAGCAAGGACTCCCCCAAATGGATCGTCCGGGGGTTAGTACCACCCCTATTAAAGGGTTTGATCAAAATATAAATGGTTGGGTTTTTGGTAATGCAGAGATTCAATGAAGGTATTTCCAAAACTGTTGAACAAGGAATGAAAGAAAGGGAATAAATAATAATGGAAGAAAAGAAAAGAAATAGTAGATGATGGGGTAAGAAGGAACAACAAAGAATAAGATTGAAAGAGGAAAGAAGAAGAAGAAGTAGAGGATTCCTTACCTTGGAATCGTGAAGGAGGAAGATATTAACAGCCCACTCGTGGGTATCCAAAAACTTTAAAATTTTATTTCCCAAAACCGTGTAACTCGTTACAGCCATAGGGTTTAAATCCCCTTTTAATAAAAAAATACCCTAAAGTCCCAAAAATACTCTCCCCTAAGGTCTCACACGACCATCACTAGTAAACCCCCTAATTGGCTTGAAAACAAATAACATAAAGTACTAAAATAACCCTTTAAACATTACTATTCACTAACCCATTAATCTATGGCTGAAAAAAGCCTTACTATATGAAAAAATTAAAAGAAAAAAAGACCCTAAAAACCTATCTATCATAGACACTTGTTCCCTTTTTTATTTCCTTGGTAAAATTTAGGCTTGGGCTTCCAAAGAGGGTAGCTCTTCTCTAGGTAATGTGGAGTTGCTGCATCAACTGGCTAAACATACCAATCATCACCTTCTGTATTGGTGTCATTGCAAGTGTCTCAGTGTGGTTTGTCATCCCACAACAAGTGCATTTCATGTCCTTGATGTTTATCATGCATCTATCATCATGATCATCTTCGTTATGTCATCCATAGTTCTAGCTTCACCCTTTATGAGATTTTGTATCTAGAAAAGTGTTGTGCACCCAACAGTGGGAATGGGAGGTTGCTACATAACCACTTGATGGCTCTCCTTCCCTGGAGCATAGGGAAGAACTAACCCCACATCAGGGAAATTATGATGGCTGAGAATCTCTTCTCCTTGGAGAACAAACGAGCTAATCCAACATTAGAAAACCTCTACTACCTCTCTTGTAGCTAGGGTATCTACTAAAGCATTAGCTTCTTATGCATGTCAGAGATAATTAGATACCTTAATAAGTTCTTGAGTATGATAAATCAATTCCACTTGGTCTACTTCCTCACTGCTTTCCCAATGAAATGTACCTTATGTTTGGGAATCTTTTGGTGAATTTGGGAGACACCCTAGCTAAATTCTTCTTTTGAGGTTGAGCAGAGCTGTTGAATGTCATGTCTTTTTGATTGTTCAAAGGATTAAATGATGTAGGATATTACAACTCTGATACCAATCTAAACCAGTTTGTTCTGGGAACTCGAGCAACTTTTGATCTTAATTGTAACAGTCCATATGTGAGTATCTTGCAGCAGTGAATAAAAGAAGTAGAAGGAGAATGAAAAAGATGAGTGATGAGGATATCGGGTCTAGGCACGAGTTTTAGGTCTACTAGAGGAGGCGCAGGAGGGATACGGCCATGCTGTTGTTTCATTAGGGTGTCTTTTATCTTACTTGACATGTTCTTTTATTTCATGTCACATGTTGTGAGGGTATTTTAGTCGTTAGACGTTGTTTATAAGTATTTTTGTTGTTAGTTGCAGTTGAGGGCTATTTTTGTCATGAGAAAATAATAGAGAGGGCTTTATCGATCAGTTTCTGTTTTTGTAAAAGCAACCTGACCATGGGGCTCAATAAACTGTGGGACTCTATTTATGGAGCTCACGACCAACCACTTGATTTATGCAATAATATTGAATTTTTTACTCACGTTTGTAGCTCTCTTATGGTTTCTTCTTCCTCTTGCTCTTGGTTGCAGTTGAAAACCCCTAAAACTATGGAATGAATCTAGGTCTCCACCTAGTTTAATGCTAGTGGTGAAGGCCACTCTTTCCCCTTAGGTTAAAGGTTTTTTTTTTTCCATAAATATTTTTTAATATTTTGTTGAATTTTCTAGTTGTCGAAAATTGTTTTTCATAGAGGATTGACTACCACAACTTGAAGATAGAGATTTTATCTGTTTTAACAGCTTCCAAGCATCGTTAAAGTTGAAATGACCCTATCTATGCAAACCATCATGAATCACATTTTGTTTTGGAGGAGTTTATAGCAAGATGATAGAGTGCCAGACGCGATTGAGGCTGAAACTGACTTGTGGAAGATCAACTCCCGAATCATCACCACTAAGGATTTTTGTAGATCTGATTCTTCCAGGCTGTTACTTACTCATAGGCGACACTACATCAGCAGGTAACCATCTCTAAAGTATTTCTAATGAGCACCAACACCTGACTTTTCTCCTGGCAGGTGACAAATCAGTCCTAAGAAGTGATTTCATGAAATCACCTAGCAGTCCCTAATGGCTAGGTTTTTTTTCAAGTTGGAAACGCCCTGGGTGTTGCTAGGCCCTGTACAATCCTAGTGGGTGGGACCTACATTAGAAAAAATTAAAAATTTTTTTTCATTGGGGCTGGCGGCACTTTTTCTAGGAGAGAACATTTTGAAAATTTGAGAAAACACCCAAAATTGATTCATGATCTTGGACTTTGATCACAACCAATCATAACATCATCATAGAGATCTTCTGCATCAGATTCAAGTATTTCTTCTTCACTTTTGGTTCTTTTTTCGAATCCCAAAAGTTTAGGGACTTTTGACATATTTAGCATCAGGTCTGGACCTGGGTTTCCCTATTCTTGGCTTAAACTACCTTACCTAAAATATTATGATTGAAAAAATATGCCTTATGATTCATTGTTATTTATTCATATCTTCTCTAAGTTAATCTAGTCTGCTTCCCTTAATCATGGCTTAAGTTAGGCACTTTGAAAAATTTTTAGTTATAATATTTTGGACTAAGCCTAAGCCTAATTTTTTCATCTTTCCCCAAAATAACTCAATAAAAGAAACATTACAATCAGGTCTTTGATTGTTTAGTAATTTTGTAATCCTTAATTCCTTGATTGCATATGAACCTAATTTAAAAAGTTGCTTGAAATAGCATGTGAATTTGCGAGTAGAAATCTTGTTTATTTTTCTTTATTACTTTATCAAATTTATTCATATCTCCTGAGCACACACTGACTATCCTACATGCATACTGCATCAATGAGAGTATGAGTAAAAAGGATCTAGGGGAAGAAGAAGAGAATAGAAGAAAGAAAGAAGAAGAAGCTTAGGGATGAACCCTAGCTAGTCTACATGACTACACCATGGGAAGGGGGGGATAAAATGGATAAATCCAACAAACCAAACTTCAATTCATTCAATAATTCATAGCTAACTAATACAAAAACGTGCAGCCATATATATAGGCTCACAAATTCAAGAAAGTAACAAGAATCAAAATTAGAAAGTCCTAAAGTACTAGCTTACTTGCTACCTAAGATTTTCCTAAACCTAAAACTACAACCTTGACTTTCTAACAAAAAAACTGCCAAAAATTGAGACATTCTGTAGGATTTCAACCAACAATCCAAAATGGCCCCACTTTGACTTGTTAATTCACTAAAGTTATTACATTACCCTTGGCATTATTGCCTTATTACAAAAATACCCTTATCTGAATTAAAAAACCCAAACTACCCATGGCTCTAATGACCTTATTAGATGAATATCCAACCCTTGAAATACCCTAATTAACTCACACATTAAACACATCTTGAATCGTGCTCTCTTATGTGGTGGCACATACAAGAGGCTCTTTACAATGTCCACATCATTCTCCTAGGGTGGGGAGAGATTCACCTTCGAATTTGGGAGTGGCCAAACTCTATCACAACCTCTTATTGATAGTATGTCTGGAGTTCGCAATAGAGGTGACGAATGTGGTGGAGGGCCTAAAATTGAAGTCTTGCATAAAACATTCCACTTGGGTTGTTTTTGTGCCTTAGATCACTTTGACTTGGATTGTTTCTTTGTTTTGGATCGAATTGGAATTTCCTTGCATCTTGGCAAAGTCTTAGTCTCTGGCTTAACCTTGCTTCGGGTTTAGGAATAGATGGTGAAGATGTCGTAACTCCTTTCTGTCTCTTGGTGTCTAACTTCTGATTTGCAACTTGAGATGATTGAGGAGGAAGATCATCGACTGATGTTGGGGATGTAGCCATCCTTTCTTGTTCAACCTTGATATTTTCTTATTTAGCCTGATACTCTTCAAATATTTTCCTTAAGGCAAGAAGTTAATTAAGAGTTAGAGAATCTCTATCTTGCACTTCGATTTCATGAAGTCTAGATTCAAGAATATCACGTTGGTGTTGGAGAATTAAGTGATGCCACCTGTTGGACCAAATATTTTTCCTTTCATGATATAAATTCCATTCCACTTCATTAAATTCAGTGCTGATGTGATCTTCAGATATATACACCAGCCCTTCCTCATACTTTTGGAAAGTTAGAGGATCTTCATAAATATCTCAATAGAAATACATAGACTGATAAGGATCCATAGGATCACAGCTTGATAGAACCAGTGGTAAACGTAGTTCTAATACCAAATCTGATGCAAGAGTTGGTGGAGGATGACAGAGAGGAGGAAGTTGAGCAGGCCTTTAGCTGAGATTATGAGTTAGGTGAGTCTCGTTTGGAATCTTCGGCAATCAGAGAAAGGAAGAGTCACTCGCGTAGTGGAAGGGGGTGATTCCTGCGTAAGAAGGCATCCCGGGTCAATATCCAGCCAATTGCGGTGCTCTCTCTGAGCAGTTAGCTATTGTGGAAAGGAAGCTGGGAGATTTATCGACAGACACTGGCGACGATGATTCTAATGTGTAGAATCAAGTCTATTATGATCTTCAACCTTATTGCAACTTAGAAACGGTTAGTGACGTGATGGAGGTCAATCCTCTCTTGTTGCTTCGCCCTTCAGCATCTTTAGACTGGGTGATTCGCAAGGTGGCCGAAGTTAGTAAATGGATGCGTGTATTGTTCAAAGGTATGGAGGATTAAGTTGAAGCTCTATTCCGGGAGATAGAGCAGAGGAGCTAAAGCCCTAAGAAATCTAAGGGAGGCAGGAGTAGAGGTCGGTATTCTCGGGAGGTGAAAAACCTGGAGTCAGACTTTAATTATGATGGCAAAGAAAGACAAGGGAAGAGGAAGAAGGGTAGAAGGGGGAGAACTAATGAATCGGTTACCCATGAAGACGAACATTATTTCTTGGAATGTTAGGGGGCTGGGTAGGGAGGAGAAGTAGTGGTGCGTGAAGGATTTGATGAAGAGGTGGAAGGTGGATATTGGTGGATATTCTAACAGTTTAGGAAACGAAATTGTAGTAGATTAATGGGGAGGTTTTCACGGACCAATGGTGGCGTAGGCCTTATAAATTTATCCATAAATTGGTGGAGGGAAGTGTGGGAGGAATTTTAGTGGCTTGGAACTCCAAGAGTATTGATGTTTCAGATTGGCAAATAGGTGATTTCTTTGTCTCTCTGCTTTGTAGAAATAAGGTGGACGGTAGCTTTTGGTCTTTCTTTGGGGTGTATATGTAACACCCCTCACATGTTCACATATATTTTGCACACATGCCATATTTATACTTTACAGACATGTTATGTATGTTTCGCACATTTAGGACAATTTAAACGCACATGTACTGATCTGTAAATTGACATAACTTTAGACACAAACACTAACGAAAATGTAGGAAGAATCTGTGAGCAAACTTTATGTCATTGGATAGGCTCGGAAGTCTGAAGTCCAACGAAACAAATGGTGAGTGAAAGGGACCCCAAACAAAAAAGATACAAGTGTTTTAGTGAGTGAGGGTCAAAATGAAAAAAAATGAAAATTATTGGGCTTCGGCCCGATCGATCGGGCACCCCCCGATTGATTGTTTCATTCTGGATTGAAACAAGAAAGTTGTAAACGCGATTTCATTTCTCCTTTTGGGTTTCTCAAAAGTGTGAGACTTCTTGGGGGGTCTATAAATCGATTAGTTTTAACCCAAAGAGACCTAGAAACCCTAAAGAAAGATCAAAGAGGAAGAGGAAGATAAAATGAAGAGAAAAGAGAGAAAAAAGTTTTGTTAAGGATTTGAAATTTTTTGAAGAACAAAAGCTTAGGAATGATTTTGCACAAGAAGAGGTAAAAGGACATGTAAACTATTGTTTTTTTTTTTCATTCCTTAGGTTCTTAGAACCCTGTTGATTTTGTTTTGCCAAACATTGTAATCGTTTTTTGTTCCGATTTTGAATCATTTTAAGTCTCTAAAACACATGTTTTGCAACAAGATAATCTGTTTGTAAGGGAACATGTAAACTAACTTTTATTTTCATTCTATTAGGTTCATAGATGTGTTTCAATCTTGTTTTGCAAAGATCTACTCTGGTTTTTGAATGATTTTAAAGTTAAGAACTATTGTTTTCAAAGATGATTTTTAGGTTTTCAAGAGCATACAAGTACCATGTTTTGTTTTGAAAGTTTTCTAGGTTTTAGATTACTTTGATTTCTGTTCTACAAGGTATTCTAATCGTTTTGCTTCAAGTTTCAATCTGTTTAAGGTTTGAAGTCATGGTTTTAAAAAGAGGGTTTTCTGTTTTCAAAGAACACAAGTGGTTTCAGTTTTGGTTTTTGATCTCTTAGGATCTTAGAGACAATTTCCTTTTGTTTTGTAAGATCTCTACATTCTTGATTTCTAATCTGAATGTTATATGTCCTTATTAGTTTATTGAAAAATCTGATTTGTAAAGATGTTCTATTGTTCTATGCTTAGGTGGATTAAACATCTCTAATTTTAAGTATTATGAATCTGTTTAGTTTCTGTTATTATTTGCTATATGTTCTGTATTGTTATTGGTTATTGTTTTTTGTTATAAGCCACCCTTTGTCATTAAGGGAAATATATGTTGATACCCATCACACTTGGTTTATGGTGTGAACTGTCTAGATTTTCTCATCGGAGATTAAATGGTGTCTGGTCCTTTTCAATATAGATTAAATGATGTGTCTGACCCTTTTCACCAGGGATTAAATGGTGTATCTATTATCTGTATTGGCTTAAACATTTGATTTATATGTTTTGTTATGTTCAGTTATATGTATCTGTTTAATTATTTGTGTAGTTCCGTTTTAGAGCATTCACATGTATATGTTTTCAGTTGTTTTCAATTCAATATATGTTTAACCAATGTTATATGTTTAGATTGTTTAGTTTCGTATTTTGTTAAAAACATGCAACTATCTATTTTGTTTTTTTATTCTTGCTAAGTATTGATCCAATGATTATTTAGTTTACTTTATTCTTATTGAGTTTGTCAAGCTTACCCCAATTTGACACCATAGATGATGAGGTAGCTGCGTAACAATTCGGATAGCAAGGACTGAAGTTTTAGATTTATGCCATGGGACGTTGAGACTTTGATTCAGTTATTCCTGTTCCAAACTTTATTTTATTTCAGTTTAGTTATTTCAATTTTAATTCAAAGGATGTAATAAGTTAGTGGATTTCAGCATTTTGATTTGTGATTTGACTTTCAGTTGATGATTTAGTTTATGTCAGATTATTGGTTTATTTTATTGGGAATGCTAAACTGTTTATGAGTTATTTTTTAGGACTATAGTTTATAGAATATGGATTCTCTTTCAGGATTTTTATACAGGTCAGATTTATGTGATTTAAATGGTTATGGTTTTTAATATGCAATTTTGCTATATATGAATGAAAAAGAAGAGCAAAAAATTTATAAGCATTATACAGGTTTGAATGATTGAATGATGTAAGGTCATGTGCCGAAATTCATGGCCATGTTGGTATGGGTTTCAGGGTGTGATAGAGTTGGTATCAGAGCACAAGGTTTTGAAGATTCTATAGACAAAACAGAGTTTTAAGAGCTCCAGGTTTGAGGTTTTGTAGACTATTTGATGGAGTTCTAAGTTTAGATTTAGAAAACAGACACTTAAGGTTTAAAAACAGTCAGAATTAGAAAACCATAGAAAAAGAACATCAAAACATTAGAAAGAGATCTTAGAAATACATTAGAATTTAAAGTGATATGATATGTTCTGGTTTTGATAAAGTCTAACATATTTGAGGATGACTTGATTATTTTAGAAGTCTGACATTAAGTTTATTTGATTATTTTTAGGAAAATGTGCTGCCTCATAGGTCTCCCGTTTTTGCTAATCAAACTGAAGCTGAGGACTAGAATGGAACGTTTAGTGCTATCAGAGAGTTAGCTGATGTAGTGTGGCACCAATTGACTGCTAGAAACAGGAATGTTGAGCATGAGACTAGTGCTTTAGAGCAATTCAGGAGGATGGGGCCAATTGAATTTAAAGGCTCATCAGATCCGTCTGAAGCAGAAACATGCCAGATGTAGTTAGAAAATATATTTGATGTGATTGGTTGCACTGAGGTTCAAAATGTCTCTTTTGCAATTTTTATGCTTAAGAGAGAAGCTGATTACTGGTAGAGAGCCACTAGAGAGACCTTACCACCAGAGGAAGGCAAACCACTCACTTAGGGCGATTTCCTTAGGGGTTTTTGCAATTATTACTTGGGAAATGATGGCTTGTCTAGGATTTGGTGTCTAGGATGGTGACTAGGACACCAGTGGCCATCATATGGTATAAAATGCATATTCTTTATTAAAAAAATGCATCACCCACCCATTTTATATATGACGTTTTTTGGTATCCTGGATATCAAATCCTGGACAAAACATTCTTTCCCTTATTACTTTCAGTGCAATGTTCGTGATGCTAAGGAGATGGAGTTCATGGAACTAGTATAGGAAGCAGGATGGTTTTACAGTATAAAACCAAATTCGTGGAGCTGGTTAGGTTTGCTCCTCACTTATCTGGAGATGATGAGCGAAAGGCTATGAAATTCCAAAGGGGACTGCATTCTGGTATTCGTGCATGCATGGTTGCCTTACGATTGGGCACTTTTATCATGTAGTTGAGACCGCCATGATTGTGGAAAGGGAATGTGAAGAGCCACGATATATTCAAGATCTGGGAGATAAGCGTCCTAGTCAGGATGGATTCAGAAAGGCTAATGACAATGCCAAGACATTCAAGAAGGTAGTGACTGAGACTAGGATCCAACCAAACAAGATTGCTTGTCCTAGATGTGGAAATCCCTATTCAGGTGTTTGCCATCTCGAGTCAGGAGCATATTTCAAATGCAGAAAGGCATGTCACATGATTAGAGACTACCCTATGATGAAAAATGATTTGACGGCCAAGTTTATTGATGGGAAGTCGAGACCGAAGATACAAGGGTGAGTCTATACGGTTAATGAAAAGGATACGGAAAAATCAAACACTGTGGTGATAGGTATTCTTCATTTATTTTTACATGATGTTAGAGTACTTGTTGATCCTGGATCCATACGTTCATTTATGTCTTCTAGACTTGTGACACTTATTGATGCTACAGTCAAACCATTAGAGTATGATCTAGTTGTATCAACTCCGTTTGGTAAGACTATGATGCTGAGCAAGTCTATAAGTCATGTGTAGTTAGGATTTGGGAGGTTGAGCTGTTAACAAACTTGATTTTATTGGACCTACAGGACTTTGATGTCATCTTAGGCATGGATTGGTTAGCCACCCATCATGCTAAGGTAGATTGTTGTAGTAAGGAGGTGATCATTAGTGTCCCTAATTAGCCCGAGCTTATATTCAAGGGAATACATAGTTTCCCTAAGATTATTTTTGCCCTGCGAACATAAAGGTTATTGCATAAAGGTGGGCTAGGGAACCTAGCTTATATTATAGATGACCAGAATGATGGAGTGCAGATTGAAGACATATTCATTGTTAGGGATTTCAACGATGTGTTTCTTGATGATCTTCCTGGCTTACCTCAAGACAGGGATATTGAATTTGTAATTGAATTAGTGTTAGGTACTAAGCCTATTGCTAGAGCACCATATCGCATGGCATCAGCTAGATTGAAGGAGCTTAAAGTGCAGTTGCAGGTGCTGAGTAGGGTGAAGCTGGCATATGACAGGTGCTTTGGTGTTTTAGAGCAGACTTCAACGCAGTTAGATTTCCCTCAGAAAGAAAAGGTGCCATAAGAAATTCTACTTACATGAGACAGTTCAACGAATTTGTGATAGAACTTGATCTTGTGGATCTCCCTCTGAAGGGATCGACATACACTTGGTTTAGTATTCAAACTAGATGATCTATAGTCGGATCGACATATTTTTGTACATGCCTAACTGGTTTGATCAGTAGCCTGTATTCTCTCAGGAAGCTTTACCGAATATAGCGTTGGACCATTTACCAATATTATTGTCTGTAGGGGAGTTGTCGTCTGGTCCCAGGCCTTTTAGATTTGAAATAATGTGGCTGGAAATTCCAGGTTTTAAAGATAACCTAAGAGCTTGGTGGGAGGAGATAAGGGTGGAAGGGTTGGCAAGCTTCATTTTTTGCCAAAAATTGAAGTTGTTAAAAGAAAAGATCTCCAAGTGGAAAAATGAGAAATTTGGGGTTATGGAAGAGAGGAAACAAAGATGGTTGAAGATCCTAGCTGAGCATGAGCAAAAAGGATTTGTGTCACCCCTCTATCAGGAGGAGTTACATTCTAATTTTGAAGCATTATAAGAATATAATCGCCTATTGAAGATGGAAGAGATATCTCGGTGTCAGAAGTCCAAAGCATGCTGGCTTAAGGAGGGTGATAGGAACACAGGCTTCTTTCATAAGATATTTCATAAGATAGCTAACATGAGAGCTTTCATTAACTTGATTTCAAAACTTAAAGTCAATGACGAATGGATTTATGATCAATCCAAAATCTAGGATAGCATCGAGGAGTATTATTCTATGTTGTATCATGACCCATTCCTGAACCGACCAGACATTAAAAGGTTTGACTTTGGGACCATCTTAGCCGATCAACAAAGTTGGCTTGAAAGACCTTTTTCAGTGGAGGAAGTTATGGAGGCGCTTAGAAGTTTGGAGGAGAACAAGGGGCCGGGCCCAGGTGAGTTTTCCATTAAATTCCTTAGGGAATGTTGGGATGTGGTGGGTTTGGAGGCTATGACGACCTTGGAGGCCTTTGTCCTAAAGGATCAATGGTGCCAAAGTTTGAGTGCAACATTCATATCTTTAATTCCGAAGAAGGTAGGGTCTGTCGAGATTAAAGATTATTGCCCTATTAGTTTAGTTGAATGCCTTTACAAGCTTCTATCCAAGACTTTGGCTATTAGATTGAAGGTTGTTTTTCCCGATATCATCTCAGAATCCTAGAACACTTTTGTTTGTAATAGGCAAATCCTGGATTGCTTGTTGATGGCTAATGAGTGCATTGATGCTAGATTGAAATCGGGTAAGGGGAGTGGTGTGCAAAATAGATATGGAAAAGAGTACACCATGTGAATTGGTCCTATTTGGACAAGCTTTGCAGAGAATGGGCTTTGGGCAAAAATGGAGGAATTGTATGAGAATGTGTGTTTCTTCTCCATCATTCTCGATGCTGATTAATGGTTTTCCTAAAGGTTTTTTCAAAGGCAGTAGGGGCCTTTCATAGGGCGATCTGTTATCTTCATACCTCTTTATTGTCATAATGGAGCTTCTTAGTAAGTTGGTATAGAAGGCGGAGTTGTGTGGCCTGTTAGTTGGTTTCTCCCCTAAGGAAGGAAGTCTCTCAGTCCCTTTCATTGAATTTTTGCTATGATTCTCTCTTTTTGTTGGATGCGGATGTGGAGGGTTTTAGCAACCTGAGAAGTATTCTTCTCATTACGGAGGTTATTTCAGGGTTAAAAGTCAATCTACACAAATCGAAAGTTTACCTAATGGGTAGTGTCCCCAATATTGACGAGTTGGCTTTCATCATGGGATGTGAGGTGGAATCCTTTCCGACCACCTATTTTGGGCTTCCTCTGTGTACAAGGCCGAATTTGAAGCAAATTTGGAATCTAAATTTGGAGATGATAGAGAAAAGGCTTTTGAGCTGGAAATGAAGATACCTTTCCAAAGGTGGCAAGTTGGTTCTTTTACGAAGTGTGTTGTCTAGCCTTCCAACTTCTTATTCTTGTTTGCTACCCCAACTTCGGTTTCTTCGAGAATAGAACGAATTCAAAGGAATTTTCTTTGGCAAGTGGTTCAGGGAGAACGAAAAATTAACGGGGTGTGTTGGTGTGGTATTTGCAACCTGATAGAAAAGGGGGGTTTGGGCATAAGGTCGATTCGCTCTATGAATAGAGCTCTTCTGAGTAAACGGCTATTTAGATTTGGGATGGAGGGGGAAGCTCTCTTGTGGAGGGTTCTAGAGGCTAAATATGGAGAATGATGGAATGGTTGGAATAATCTCAAGCTTGGGGGTTCGGTAGGATGCAGTCTTTGGCACAATATCTTTAAAGGCTTGAACTTATTTCAAAGATTTACTCGGTTTTTTGTTAATAACGGAGAAAAGGTGCTGTTTTAGAAGGACAGGAGGTGCGCTAATGTATCTTTGGCTCAGTTATTCCCTACTTTCTTCAGGTGCTCTCGGTGCAAAGATGGATCAATCAAGGATCACATAATAAAGACTAGGTCCTTTTGTTCTTAGGACTTACATTTGGGTCAAAATCTTAAAATCTTAATGATTGGGAGGTGGAGGACATGACTAGGCTTATGGAGATGTTGGAAAGTGCTTGGCTGGGTGATAGGGGGGCTATGGACGTGAGGAAGTGGCTTCCTGATGGGGACAATGGATTCTCTGTCAGATTTTGTTATGGTGAGCTTTCTTGCTTGCCCCCTATCTTCTTCCCCTCTAGATTTGTCTGGAACAAGGTTTTTTTTATTGAATAACATTATTAGTATTAAGAGGTGTAGAGAAAGGAATACATGAAGCCCAACTTACACAACTAGCCCCAAAAAAGAAGTGAAAAAAAATAGCCCAAAGAAAACCGTTTGGGAGATTCTCCCAAAGCTGATGTAGATCTTACACTAACATCTCTCCCAAATTACCCACAAATATGAACTCTTTTTCAACACCCCTCTTAGCTAGCTTGTTCGCTCCCTTATTAGCCTCTCTAGGATTCTACTTGAATGAGATATTCAAAGAGGAAAACGTCTGGAACAAGGTTGTGCCAACGAAGATTTCATTCTTCATGTGGTTGCTGTGGTGGGACTGCATCCCCTCTATGGATAGGGTTGATATCCTCTGCAATGTGAATATTTATGCTGGGCTGGAGCCACCATTCATGGGGCATTGTGTGGCGTCAGGTACTGACAAAAGTGTACGATTCCCACCCTCCTTGTTAGTATCTGGCAACACATGGCGCCCCATGACTGGTGGCTCCAAACCGGTGCAAATATTCAGCATCTCAGAGGATATCATCCCTCTATGGATAATCTTTTCCAGAGGGGCTTCATTTCTCCAAACAGCAGTTTCATGGGCAGTTCGGCAAGCGAGTCATCCAATCACCTTTTCCTTTCATTGCTAGGTTGTAAAATCTCTTTTGCATTGTATTTTAAGAAGCTTCAATGTAAATTGGGTGATTCCGAGCTCTTTGTAAACTCTCTTTAATTCCTAGTTTGGTTTCTATTTTTCTAATTTGTCTAGGATGGGGGTGGAGGTTTGGAAGGTGGTGTCTCATGCTTTATGTTGGACCATTTGGGAGGAGTAGAATCAATGACACTTCAAGGGTTTTACTTCTTCAACTCCCAAACTAATTGATGCCATGCTGTCCAAGATGTTCATCTAGTTCTCATCAGTTTCCCTGTGCAACAACGTCCCTTATAGAGTTTGAATTTTTGATTGGGGATATTTGATTTTTTTTTGTTGATTCTAGTGTTTGAGCTTTGTTCGCCTTTGTTGCTGTTTTTGCTAGCTTGGGCATTCCTCATGCTTCTTGCTGGCTCTTTGTAGCCTTTCCTTTTTTCAATAAAATTTCCTTAGCTTTCAAATACACACACACACACACACATGTATATTGTGATATTTTGATGAAATTTTAGGAATTTTTGTATTCCCCTAATATTTCATCTTGCCATCCCTTGAAGTGGGGAAATTTTGACAAAATTTTGCTAAAATTTTGAACCATGCACTACCAGGACCTGATCCACTAGTAGAAGATGAATCCCATTTGGTTGAATTAGATGAAAGTTTAGAGAGAAAAGAGATAAACAAGAAGAAAGAAGGAGAAAAGACTAGAGAAAGAAGGGGGATGATCGTAGATTATCTTTTCACTCGTACAATCCTCCCTTATTATATTAGGTGGATTATATGGGTAAAATAACCATATACCCTTTAATCACATAAACACTCATATACCCCTTATTCACTCCATAATTACAAGTGTACCCATACACTCGTTACACCTCATATTCCTACACTCCCCATCTAGATGGAGCATGAATGTCATACATTCCCAACTTGCTTATGATATCATAAAGTCGTACTTTTGGTACTCCTGTGGTAAGAATGTCGACGAATTGTTGTTCTGTTGTTACATATGGAGTGCGGACCAATCTTGCAAGAATTTTTTCTCTGATGAAGTGCCTGACAACTTCTAAATGTTTGGTATGGTCATGTTGTACCGGATTATGGGCTATACCGATTGCAACCTTGTTTTCACAGTATAGATTCATTAGTGTTGGTGTAGTAAGGCTAAGCTCTTGTAGTAGTTGACACAACCAAAGCATTTTGTACACTCCATGAGCCATAAATCTATATATAGTCTTAACACATGATCTATCAACAACAAATTGTTTCTTACTCTTTCAGGTTGCAAGGTTTCCTCCAACCAAAGAACAATTCCCAGAGGTAGATCGTCTATCAGTGATAGAGCCTGCTCAATCAACATCAGTGTAAACTTCAACTCTCATATGTCCATGACTAGTAAATATCAACCCTCCTCCTAGAGCGGATTTCAAGTATCTTAAGATCCTATAAGTTGCTTCCAAATAAGGAGTTCGTGGTGCATGCATGAATTAACTTACCACTCCAATTGCGAAGGCAATATCAAGTCTGGTAAGTGATAAGTAGATAAGTTTCTCAACCAATCTTTGGTATCTGCCTCCATCAGTTAATAGCCTACCATCTTGATCATTTAAGCCATGATTCACCTCTATAGGAGTTTAAGCTGGTTTGGTTCATAACAAACTAGATTCTGTCAAAAGATCCAGGATATACTTTCTTTGGGAAATAAAATTACCTTTTTTTGATCTAGCAACTTCAATTCTCAAGAAATAACGTAGCACTCCCAAATCTTTGACTTCAAATTCATTGCTAAGATATGATTTCAACATGGTGACCTCATTTGGATCATTACCCGTATGACAATATCATCCACATATACAATCACTATTGTAGTACCCTTCTTTTTGTTTTTGATAATTAGAGTGTGATCGGTTTGTGATAGGCGCATCCAACCTTCTTTAGTCTTCCACTGAACCTATTAAACCAGGCCCCTAGGGATTGCTTCAACCCATATAAAGTATTTCTCAATTTACACACCTTGCCTTCACTCCCTGAAATTTGAAATCCTTAAGGTAGTAACATGTATACTTCCTCATGCAAGTCCCCATGTAAGAACACATTCGTCACATCTAGTTGTCAGAGTGGCCAATTTTTGTTAGCTTCAATAAACAATAGAACTCTCATAGAGTTCATCTTTGCCATTGGTGCAAAAGCCTTCTGATAATCAATGTCATAAGTTTGAGTGTATCCTTTGGCCACTAGTCTTGCCTTGTTTCTGTCTATCGAATCATTAGCTTTATGCTTCACAATATACACCATGCATCCTACAGTTCTCTTTCCTACTGGAAGATTAACCAGTTCCCAAGTACCATTTTTTTCAAGAGCTTTCATTTCTTCAACCGTGGTATTCCTCCTCTCAAACTTAGACATTGCTTCTTTCAAAGAGGTAGGCACTTTCACAGAAGAGACAGAGGTAACAAAAGTCCTATAAGAGTTAGTCAAAGCTTGATAGGAGACAACATTAGAAATATGATGATTAGTGCTTGTACGCTTTCTTTTACGAAGTGCAACTGGAAGATCATCATCCACAAGAGACTTTTGAGGGGAGTGAAATAGACAAATTTAAAGAATCATTACCTGGATCCCAAGAAGTGATTGGAGGTGGATGAGTTGCTTTATCCTTGTCTCTCCTTGTATACGTTTGTAGTTTATTTTCTTTCTCGGAATCAAACATTGAAGGAGATACATAAACGGGAGCAGGAAGACAAGGCTGAAGACCCTCTTCATTCCTATGCTCCCCCTGAAGAAAGTCTGCAGAAGGGGAAAAAATGGGTAGATTCAAAAAAGGTAACATCCAGACTCACAAATTTTTTTCTTGTAGCAAGACGATGGCATTTATATCATTTTTGTGAAGCAGGATAACCTAAGAATATACACTTCAAAGCCTTTGGATCCAGTTTGGTTCTATCTTTCTATGGGACATGAATAAAGCAAATACAACCAAAAACCTTAGGATGTACCAAAAACAAAGGTTTATCCGAACATAAAGCGGTAATGTGTGTCTTGTAGTCCAAGACTGTGGTTGGCATCTTGCTGATGAGAAAAGAGGCAGTTAAAAGTGCTTCAGACCAAAAAGTTTTTGGGACATTTATAGAAAACAGTAAGGCTCTTGTTACCTCTAATAGATGCTTGTTTTTCCATTCTCCCACTCATTTTGTTGAGGAATACTCACACATGTGGTTTGGTGTTAAATTCTAGAGTTTAGGTAAGTACGCAAGTGAGCTGAAATATACTCCCCACCCCCCCCCCAATTATCAGAACGTAACACCTTAATAGATGCTCCAAATTGGGTCTGGATCATTTTACGAAAGGATTGGAAGATAGAACCAACTTCGTCATTGGCTTTCATAAGATATACCCATATACAATGAGAATGATCATCAACAAATGTAACAAAGTATTTATAACCAAATAAAGAAGAGGTTGGGGAAGGACCCCACACATCAGAACGAGCAATAACAAAATGATGCAAACTTTTATTAACACTCAAGGGATAAGGATTGCATACATGTTTGAATAATTGACAAATTTCATAATCTAAATCCATTGAGGGATTCGAAGAAAATAAATGTTTTGAAGAAGATAATGATAGATGATCCATTTGCTTGTGCCACTGCAACAAGGAGGTTTTATTTGCAACATAACTATTATTAGACCTAGCTACTGAAAGAGAAGAAGATTGATCCACATCCGCATCTAGGAGATTAAGTACATTAGCTTCCCTACCACTCCCAATGATCTCCTTCAAATCCAAGGCTTGAAACACATAGTGAGAAGGAAAGAATGTCATCAAACAATTAATATTTTTGATAATACGACTAATAGAAAGTAAGTTGGTTTCAAACTTGGGAACATGTAATACTAAGGATAATGATAAAGTAGGTGATACATGGACACTACATTTTCTAGAGATAGAGGATAGTGTTTTATTGGCAACCCTGACTTTAACCCTACTTGAGCTGACAGAATATGAAAAGAATAAAGAGGACCGACTTGTCATATGATTAGATGCCCCTGAATCAAGTATCAAGGACTCTAAGGGAGAGAAGGAAACATGGAAAGCTGTAGCATGGGTATCTAATTAGGTTAAGGCAAAAGACGAACTAGAAGTAGGAGGGACTGCCATGAAGCTCTCTAATTGAGACATATGCTGGTGTAGCTTATCAATCTCATCTTCAGAAACTTTAATCATGCACATGGGCATTTCATTGTAAGGTAGGGTGTCAGTAGTAGACTTTGGAACAGAGGAAGTAGCATCTGCATCAGAGTGGTATGATGTGGCAGAATTAGCTCACTTGCTACTAGGTCGGTTGAATTTTTTCAGGGCGCCCTACCAAATCCCAACAATGCTCTTTAGAATGCCTCATTTTTCCATAATGAGTGCATTTCAGCTTGGCTTTATCGATGGGACCAAATCTCCAACTTCTTTTATCTCGCTCATCAAATGAGGATTTAAAATGTTTTTTGAAAGGTCCCTTTGCATTCTTTGGAATAGCATAAGTGACAATCAAGGCAGAACGCTCAGTAGTGGATGGAGAGTATTGCTGCATAACATTGCGTCTGTTGTCTTCACTTTGAACAAAGGCATATACTTCATTTAATGATGGTAGAGTGTCTCGACTAAGGATTTGAACTCTAACCAGTTCAAATTCAGCATTTAGGCCTGCTAGGAATTCAAAAATGCAAGTTCGTTCCACTTTTGCTTTATAGGCTACAACATCTTGAGAATATGTAGGTCTATAAGTCTCATAATGGTTTAACTCTTCCTACGTACTCCGAAGTGCAACAGAATAAGTGCCCAAACTTTGCTCCCCTTGGCGAAGATGAGTCACTCTTGGTTTAGCTGATAAATCCACGCAAAGTTCGTAACTTGAGAATATATTTAGGCTGCAAAATCCAAAATTTCATTTGCAGTTTTTAAGAACAAAAAATTCCTACTGATTGAAGGCTCCATTGAATTTGGGAGCCATGACATCACTTTCAAATTCTCCACTTCCCATTTATCATTGGCTGGGGTGTTAAGGGTAGTAGCTCAACGACCCAACCATTGATGTACCCAAGCTTCCCTCTACCACCAATATACATTCATGCTGACTGAGTCCATTCCAAATAATTATTCCTATCAAGTTTTACAGACGTGATTTGTACACCAAGGTTGTCGCCTAAGATACCCACAAACGACTAAGCCGTCAAAGTTCCCTGGACCACGGTAGATGATTCCACTTCTGACATCTTAAACGACTCATAAAACTATTATGCAGGATAGATCTCTAATAAAAATATCCTTACAAAGTTGTAACAACATCCAAGGCACCTCACACACTTGTATCACGTGGAGACACCAAGAGACACACGCTTTAGCAACATCGTCCCAAAAAATACCATAGAGAGAGAGAGAGACAAAGTTACCAGGGTTCATCGGAAGGTGTCTGAAGGTAGAAGGGGCCCTTGGCCACCCTTAGAGGATTTATGAATATAGATCAACTCCTGCATAACACGTACTGTGCTTTAATGTGACGTAACGAGAGGGGAACTAGTCGAACTACTCAAAACTCCCTCGAATCTCCATGAAACTTTACGTTATCAATCTCAAATGATAAATGATGAAAAAATGGTATGTTCTCTTGTGATTAATGCAAGAAACAACTCTTGATTTGATCGAATTGAGTTTTTTTCTCAAATCGGACCCAATTTTCGAACCGAGAGAAAAATGCTCAAAACACCCATCTTAGGCTTCACAAAAAATAGAAAATATCACCAAAAAAATCCAGCATTGAATTTTAACCCACCTAGTACCTTCGCCTTGTTTTGACAGTAGTACGGCCAGGCTAACATCAATGTCTATAGACTCTGTATGGCTAACATCAGCATTTTTTCGATGATAGTATCTTCCTGCTCTGACAAACCTACTCTAATACCAAGATGAAAGTTTAGAGAGAACTAGAGAGAAACAAGAAGAAAGAAGGAGAGAAGACTAGAGTAAGAAGAGGAAAGATTATAGATTATCTTTTCACTTGTACGATCCTCCCTTATTCTATTAGGTAGATTATATGGGTAAAATACCCATATATCCCTTAATCACATAAATAATCGTGTACCTCATATACACTCCATAATTACAAGTGTACCCTTACACCCATTACGTTTCACATTCTAACAGAATTACCATTACCGATACTCATGCTATCATCACTACTGAACTTCGGCGGCCCTTTGGCATTGACAAGAATGTGCCTAGCCTCATCTTCTTCCTTGTCCATCGGGTGGTAGCTCTGTTGTTGGTAAGTTTGATGTGCATCATGAACGTTCTCCTAGGTGGCATGATTTCATTTGTGATCTCCTGTGAATAGTTTAAGGGGTCTCAATAGCATTGCCTCATTGTTGCCCTCATCTTCACCCCATCGTTCCTATCCCCCCACCTCAACTCCTCATTGGCAATCCTGCAGTCGAGAGTGCTCCGTCGACTAGTCAACATCACCACCACCACCCCCCAACTTAGACTATTGTTGTGTAGACATGTAATTTTTGATATCCACTCCTATCTCACTTGCAATGTGGGAGTTTGGTCTTCTACTTCATCCAACACCACTTCTTCAACTTTCTTTACCCAATCTTTTATGCCTTTGTAAAAGATGTTCATTGGATGAATGAGGTCAATGTAGTCGTCTTTGTTCTGACTCGCATTTAGATGCTTCATCTTGAGCCACACGTTGTAGTGAATGAATGCGACCATCTTTAGGTTCTTGTGGCCAAGCCTGTTGTACTACTTTGAGTGAATGGGAGGGCATGTACTTTAGTTTCTTTCACAACTAGAGGAAAATGCAGTCTAGGGTAGTATTTTTATGGAAGACTTCCTCAGATTGGGGGTATTAGCGTCATACAATAACCACTATTCAACTTCAAAATTATGGTTGTTACTACTCCCTACAGTTGAACCCCATATGACTCAAGTTCTACATAGAGGTGTCCTATCCCATCTAACTATGGCAGTTGCATGACCAAAGTAGCCAAGGGCATCTCAATACCACTTAACTTGTACTCATCTTTAATAATTAGTAAGTTATAAATTACAAAACAATAATTATACATTGTAATTGTTCTATATGAACAATCACATTCTTAAGACCCTCACCTTATCATCTGTATGGCTCTAGCTTTGTAGTCATATCCTCTAAAGGTGAGAGTGGTTTAGTTATAATATCGATGTTCTATTGGTAATAGTACTTGAAATTGAGGTAGTATGCTGAAATTCAAAAATAATACTGTAACTAGCGGTAAAAATTTATCCACAACAAACTAAAGTTTACTAAATCAAAACTACAATCTTACCAACTACATAAACATGGCGAAGGAGCATGTTCGTCCATCTATCATTTATAATCTTATGGTAGTGGGGTAATCTGATGAGGACATCGGGTCCAGGCACGAGTTCCAGGTCTACTAGAGGAGGCACATGAGAGATGTGTCCATGTTTTGTATCTATTAGAGTTCTTTTACTTATTTTATGTCATTTTATGTCTCTTGTTAGAGGGGGACACATGTTGGTGAGCGTATTATAGTCTTTAGGGGTATTTTCGTTATTATTTAATAGTTTCGGGTTATTTTTGAGTCTTTCTTTTGTTTAGGGATATTTTGGTCCACATGGGATTATTATGTAATAACCCTAGCTATGGGAGTCTATTTAAGAAGCCTCCACGCCTAGCTCTTTTACTCATGCAATAAAATCTGAATTTTGGACTCACATTTTGGCTCTTTTTCTTCCTCCTTGTTGTCTGCAGGTTGAAGACCTTAAAAACCCTAGAATGGTTCTAGGTCTCCACCTAGTTTAATGCTGGTGGTGGAAGTCACTCCCTCCCCTTGGGTTAAAGGTCTTCTTTTCATTCTTCTCTTCATCTTTTGTTTTTTTGTAGTTTTTTATATTGCTGAATTTGGGTTATTAGTACAAGAGTGGTCACATAACCATTTCCATCAAGTTTTGATCAAAGGTTTATTCACAAAAACTTCCTTAAGAGTTGGACGATCCACTTTGTGCATCCTTTTAGCCTCAGCCCTTTGATTTGAAAAAGTTCCAGAAGGACTTCTCATACCTAGGCGTGAACATTATCTGCAGAGCAACTTCACGAGATCGCACACCAGTTCCCACACTCTGGAGGTTCTACAGATTTGACACCTCCATGAGTTCATAAACTCCCATACGATCCTACTGGGAGAGGAATACTGCATTAACTTGCCAATTTTCTGAAGTTATATTGGCTAGAATCAGCTCCCAGTCATGAAGAATTCAAAAGGGGTACTTGTACGAGAATAGCTACCAACAACATACTACCAAAGCTTTGAGCAATTGGTTTTCTCCAGGGTCTTCACAACACCTGTATGATCCTATATCAACTTTCAAACCACTCCAACGTTCTGATTTTGAAGACCTATTATGTGACTTTGTAACCAATACACGTGAATATAGGTTTTCAAGTGATTTTACGATTCTGCCTAGTAACCTCACATAATACAAGCTTTGTTGGAAGGACTTTGCCCAGGGCATTCATCACCCTTGGGCGACCCTAGTGGGTAGGTCCCACTTTTGAAAATTTCAAAATAAAAAAAATACTCACATAGAGTATTAGAACTTTAGAAGCTGGTGGCACTCTTGTAGGAATTGGGAATTTTTCGAAATTTTTTGGAAAATCCAAATTTTAGTCCTCTGACCCTGGTTATTTATTGTTCACAACC
>JAOXJP010233646.1:0-10282 GCA_025762735.1 Platanus orientalis | reverse complement strand
TTGAAATCAAAATTCACTTAGTTAGTGGCCATCCCACTATAAATTCAGAGCCTCAAAACTATTAGATTTACAGTAATTTATAAAAAATCCATGGCCTAGGCAATTATTTCTGCCTAAACCCATAAAAAGCGGGTTTCGTCTGTACTTGGCATGCGAAATGCCCTTAAAAGTTTCCCTGGACTCAGAATACAGCAAGGTCAGAGCCATTTTCTTAATTTCACCCTTTCCCTCAAAAAATCATTTCACAAACTCTTGGTTCAGAAAATGTCTAGTCATTCAATTCCACCTGACTTTAGGCAAGTACAAAAACCCAATCTCTCCAAGCAACCCTACTTCGAAAAACCCTCGATAATTGCCCAAGAATCTAATGACCAATCTGTTAGCTCCTTTAGCTCAAGGAGTCCTCAAGTTTGAATCTCCCAAATAGGACCCATGATGGCATTTTACAGAAGAAGCAACAACATTCCTTGTCCAATATTGTCAAATCGCTCAAAAAATGATTTTTGACCCAGTTTCTTGCTCAGGTACCATAATCCTGGGTAGTCAAAGGCTATGGATCACCTGGACCTAGGGTCATCTATCACTGGGTGATTTTTGGATCAATTTTATCATCTTTCCTTTTCAAAATGCATCTGAGAGGTTTTTAGGTCAAAAAACCCTAATCCCCTTGCCCTTTTCATAATTTGGTTCTAACTAACCAACATGACCAGAGCATCTACAACCTCTTAAAATGACATTGACTGAGTTAACTTCCGAGCTCAATAGCTCGCAAGGAGTGACGACATAGAGAGGGTTCAAAAAATCAAAAAGCATCATTATTCATTAAGTGAGCTAAAAGCTAATATATTTAGCATTAAATGCATTTATACCTTAAGACCATTTTTGGCAACCCTTGGATTAGCATCTTCCTATCTGATTTTTGAACCTACTCCCTTGGATTTCAAATCCCTATAGAGCCCATCACACCCCCCATTTGGCACCTCATGCCATCCCCTTAAAGATTGCAACTAATGGGATTTTTCCAAAAGGTATCTCCCATGTTTCCCATCCACCTCACCCATACATGCTCAATAGCACACCCCTAATCTCACCCTCCATTCAATTAGCACAACTTAGATCTGCCCCTCCATCTAGCCACCTCACAAATCCATGCCCCTTAGCCTAAACACATCTTAGCCACTCAATCAAATTGCATCCTAGCCCTCCACCTCTTTTAGGATAGACATCATCCTAGCCCTCCACCTAACATCCCAAGATCAATCCTAGCAATTCACCTAACAAATAGCCCCAAATTCATGCAGCCTAGGGTTGGCAACCAGAACCCTAAAAAATTCTAAGGCAAGAAGAGGAAGAAGAAGAAGTAAAAGGGAGGACTTATAAACCCTAAGCCACTTTAGGCCCAAGGTAAGCCTCAAATTTGATCTAGCTACACCCTTGTGATTTTATATCAATTTTATATGATGTTATGCTATCCAATTCATGTCTAAGCTCTACTCCAATTTGGGTTACATAGTAGAGGCTCAATAACCTTTACTTGCTCCTATTTTAAACATGTTTTATTGCTGATTTTATTGTGGATTTTGTAGAGGGATGATTGAGCCCAAATTTGACTATGTTAGACTAGACATACATGCTAGTTACGGTATTTAATTTCATGATTTTAAGAGCTGTGGAAGGCCTCAAGATGGCCTCCCAAACAGACCCCAAAATCTGAGTGTTTGAAGACCTAAATGAGCTGAATATTTGGGGATTTTTGTTTGAATATTTTATGCATGATATGAAGCCAATTTTTTTATATGATGTTCATATATATACTTCCTGCTAGCATGCATAATTTTATAATTTTCCAATTACCCCTAAGGGGTTCAAATGGCCCAAACAAGGTTGCTAGATTTTGGGTCCAGGCCTAACACCTAATTTTTAAGGGAATTAAAAATCAGGCATTGGAAAAGTAGGCGTTAGAATAGATATAGGGTTATTACATATGGTTGGAAAGATCTCTCTCTCAAATTTCTAAATTGACTGACCACGCTCAAATTGGAAATTTGTGGAGAGAGATATGCCCTATGGAGTACCAACTATATAGACCCAACCCTTGATTTTTAATCTGTTAAAATTCAAGCATTGATAGAAAATGTAGGTATCAGTTTTAAAAGTAGGCTTCAGCCAAATATAGGATTATCATATATGGTTGGAAATATCTCTCTCAGCTTTCCAAATTGACCGACCACACTTAAATTGGAATTTTGTGGAGAGAGATATGCCTTATTTTTTTAGGTGTTGACAAAAAATTAGGCGTAAGAGAAATTCAGGCATTGGGATCTGGGACCCACCCTAGTGAACCCTGACCTTCTCTAAAGTCTATACACAAGTAAATGACATCTTGAAATTCATCCATATGCTTAGGCACCTCTGTGGCCCTGTTTTCATTCCGACGCCTGAATTTTTATTCAGGCGTTGGGAAAAATTTCAGGGGTTAGGATGAGTTTCAGGTGTTAGGCTTGTGAAAGATAAATGAAACCCGTCTTTATCCTAAGCTTAATGTCATCTTCAAACGATTTCATTCCATAGATATAATTTAGGAATCCCTTCATTGTAAATGCCTCTTTTAGCTTCCTTACAGTCATAGTAAGATTGACTATAAGCTTGTGATTTCCAAGTGTATCTGATACCTGAACTTTACCTATGATACAATGCCTGAGTTGTAGCTTCTATGTCAATGCGATTAGGTCGAGTTAACCTACCCAATCACTACCTTTCAACCTGTCCCAACTTATTATGGTTTTCACCTTACCTTAGGGTCATGTTGCAATGGTTCGTGACCCAAAGACCCTAAGACAACCATAGCCCAATTAGGTTCTTAAAACCATGCACATTGGTATAACATAATCCCAACTCCCATTTTGCTAACTTACTCATATTTTGTAGTAGAGTGGAGTACTCTGTAAGTATGCAATCTAAAATGAATCTATCCTGAATCACTCTCACAGTCAGATGTACTTGACTATCGAGATTGGCACACACAACAAACCCCTAGAACTAGATGCAGTTTGATCCTGACAAAACCCTAGGAATAGACTGAACCATATAAGATTGGGTATGTAGGTAGCTTGAGACTATGTTTCAGGTGCAACTACAATGATCATACCACGGGGGTGGTCTAGACTAATAACTTAACAAGTATGGACTTTAGCATAATTCAAAACATGTATGAATGAGAGAAGCCGCCCTAAAAAGGCGGGTATTTGGGGGTACCTAACACCTTTTCCAAATGTAACTAAACAATTTACCCTTTATCTTTGAAAAGTATACCAATATTAGGAGTTAAACCCCTAGACCTTCGGGTCTAGACTTCTCTTCTTTGGGGGAAGAGGAAAACTGATGTCTAACTCCATCGGTTAAGTTGGTGGCGGCTCCTAGAAAAGCCTAACCCTCTCATAAAAGGGTTAGCAACCTTTCACACACCCGCATCACACACCGAAGAGTGGACCTAAAAACCATAGATGGGCAGGGGAACCTAAACCTCCCTAGACGTCGATGTCCATAACTACCCTACCAGAGACTGCCCCAGCTATAAGTGTCGTACCCAGTGCACCTGTTCCACAAAGGCCACCGACATAGGATTTTCTGTAAGGTTCACATCCATAGGGACCTCATCAGCAAGCGTATCATCAGTAAGAGCCACCACCATATGGACCTGCACCTCCTAGATGTATGGTTACAGTTCATATGCACAAACTCCTTTTATGCCACAAGGACCATATGTACATTCAACTACACCCATGATGGATCTTAATTACATTTGGGCAATGAGGACTGAGATGCCGAAAGAAGATAAAGATTAGGAAACTGTAAGCACATACACTGGGAACCCATACTCTCCACACATGGATGCAGTACCTTTTCTATCAAAATTTGTTTAGCCTCACTTCAATACATTTAATGGAACGACATGCCCTAAGAACTATATCGCTCACTTTGAATCCCGATGCTATGTTATTGCCCAACATGGTGACTTGTTGCTAAAATTGTTTGTCTAATCATTGGATAGGGCTACATTCACATGGTATTCAAATCTAAAACCTTATTCTATCTTTGATTAGGACTCGATGAAATGAGCATTTGTCTAACAGTTCTATGACACTTATAGATCTGTGAAGCTATATGAATTGCTTAGTGAAAAGTAGCAACATAAGGACTTTATTAACAGGTGGAAGAATATGTCTTACACTTATGAAAATGCACCTCCTCTCAAATCGCTCCTCGAGATGTGTCTACAAAATATAGCATTTGAGCTATTTCTCCATCTCACAGCATATAAGTACTCTAGGTTCGATGACTTAATATCCAAGGCATCTAGTTTAGAAAAGAGATTATTATAACATAAACATGAGAGAAAAGGAAATATAGTGGTTAATAAGATGAAATCTACTATGGTGGGCACTAAGAAGACACCTACCAAGCTAAAAATCAAGCATGCTGTAGAAAAAACTAAGCAAGCCACTACGGAGCAAGAAGCCCCTGTTAAGAGAACAAGCATAAAAGAAAGACAAGAGTAGGCTTATACGTTTCATCCTAATGACCTATAAAGTCTTTTGAAATAGACGATCAAATCTCAGGATATCATACTCCCCGAGTCAAAGAGACCTACAGAAACTGACAAAGTTAATTGTAAGTATCATTGTATCATAGGGCACACCCTGCAAGATTGCTTCGTATTTAAGGATAAGCTTCAAGAGTTTATTGACAAAAATGCTATGGAGCTAGACACAAACATGAGATTTGTGACCATAAATGTTGTTTTTGTTGATGAGAATATGCATGACCTCATGAGCCCTTAGGATAACAGTGATGATGATGATGAGGAAGATGACTAGGTCATATTTGAGAGCAAAGCTACACGCAGGAGGAGGCTTCAATCTGCTAAAGTAGGGATAGAACATATACATAATCTTGTTAAACGTACTAAAAAAAGGCCACTACACATGAAGGGAGTAATCAAGATAAAGGGAAAGATTCCTAAAGTCAAGGCTCCTCAACCACTGTTCCATATGGATGACTTGTTAGAACAATCCCCACAAATGCATTGGAAGAATTTATACCCGAGGACTCACTTTAGTCTCCAGTCATTACTTACAACATGACATCGATTATACATGATAGTAATCCTTGTCCACTCAGGGACACACAACCAACAATCGTGCCACATGGGTCGACAATACTGATTGATTAACTATAATAACTTAACATACCAGGAGCACTCCAAAGGACTAATTATCCCAATTGCATGGTTCAGGTATAATACTAGCGGCATCTCTATTACATTGGCAGACTCTATATATGATCCGCCATTTCATCTAGCGAGAATTACATGCCTACTCATGACTCCATGAAAATGCACATATTTCCAGAATGTTTTAAGCATGTTTAGGTGATGAGCTTTTCCTTACCATCAAGCTGTCTATTTGAAGGCATTTTTCCTTGGCTTTGAGGTTCCCCTGTTCTCCAATTTCTTAAATGAAGACTATCAATGTCCATGGCGTCATTTGTCCAAGTTTGTAATATCATGCAGAGAAGTGATGCATAATGACAATCTGTTGTTGTGACTATTTCCACCTTCTCTAGATGGTCTGCCTCTAGATTGGTATATGGACTTAGCACCACAAAGTATACCTTCCTGGGGTTACTTTATTGAAATGTTCATCCAAGAATTTATGAGGCTAGGCATGGAGCCCTATGATCATTAGATCATGGATCCTTTGTGACAACCTCCTCAACAACAGGACAAAGGATTTGTAGGTTCCCCAAATCAAATCATTACTTAAATACTTGACTCACAACACTTCAGTGAGTCAAGACAACCCATTAGAAATGAGTATTCCTTACTCAGTTTCTTGATGGGTACCAACTTCCTCCACTCACATTATACACAGGAGACAAAGATCCGCACTATCACACCAGTCGTTTCTTACAAGAAACTGGGTTGCCAGGCATTGTACATGATCTATTGGTGCAAATTTTTCCGGTTTCCTTAGACTCACATGCCTTCGAATGGTACTTGACTTTACCATCATGTCATATTTCTTCAAGGTTAATTCTCGTTGATCATTTTTATTGCCATCAAAGGGCATATAAGCATGATCTCCAGTATATACAAAGCGTGGTACAATTTTTGCCACAAGATCAATGGGATGTTGACATGGATGTTAGTGAATCCTCAATTTCAGCTGAAGAAGACAGAGATGTCCCAAATTTATGAAAAACTCTCCCTCATGACTTCTCCTTACAAAATATGCCGCCCTTGGTTAGTGACTCAGATGGTTCTGATGATGACGACCCTAGCTTTGTCACCATGTCTCAAGATTTTTTTGAAGATAAGACGCCTACCCAACAACAGATAGAGGCTTGCAATGTTACCAAACTTAAAATTACTACCCCTGTAGAGGAATGTTAGCCGCACACTAGGTATGTCAATTAAGTTAAGTTACGATCGATAAAATAGATACCGTCGTGAGACCCTACCTCCATCCAGTAGGTTGATACAATGAAAAAGGTCGTCATGGAGACCAAACATAATATGGCTATCAAAAAGATGGATAATCCTATTCCATACGATGTAATGACACATTTGAAGAAGATCCCATCATTATTAACTATTTATGATGCTCTCCGTATGTCACTAGAACTCAGGGCCTCTATGGTATATACACTGACTCACCCAAATGAGTTTGCTACAAATGATGAAGTTGCTAGAGCTTCTTGAAAAATGGTGACAAACGAAGGGTTATGCATACCCATAGTTACTTTCGAGGACACTGATCAGTACTCTGATGATACTCTCCATAATAGACCATTGTTCATCACAGGTACTATTGATAATCAACCTGTCTCTAGGGTAATGATCGATGGTGGTTCAGTAGTCAACATACTCTCCACCAAAACACTAGCCTATCTAGAGGTCGACTCATCTCAGCTTAAGCCTAGTACCCTCATTATTCAAGGTTTCAATCAAAACGAACAACGTCCTCTTGGCTTTGTTATGTTTAGAACTAAGTTTGGCTACATAAAAGATTGGACACCTTTCTATATCATTGATGCATATACTGCCTATAATGCCCTCATCGTGTGGCTATGGATGCATAAATATCAAATCGTCCCCTCTACATTCCATCAGTGTATTAAATACCCCTGGCAAGACACTTAGGGTACTATTGTAGCTAACAACAACCCATTTTAGGCCGTAGACACTTACTTTGCTGATGCTACGTATTACCAAAAAATTGATTCCCTAGAAGCATTGCACAATACCCCAAGGAATGACTGACAATAGTGTAAAGCTATGAAAGCTTAATGTATGACATGTCATCAAGGCAACCAGGGATGAACCCACCTTGCTACCTAATATGGTGGTGCAAAATTGTGTCCTTCCGTTTGCACAATTATGAAGGGTACAGGTCGATTCTTATTGTTCCCCCACCATTTTCCTCCCTGAAGGCCCTATTCAATTAAAAGATGATTCAGGTTCCATGTCGGAAAGAGAGCTTAAAATTTTGGACAACTTGTTGCCACACATAAAATTAACTCCTTAATGCTCAAAAGTTACGGCTTTAACCAACAAGGGAAATTGAAGGATTCTTATAAAGGCAAGAAAGTTCTAACTTAATAGTTCGAACGTCTAGTCCTTCAATCCAAGAACAAAGATGACACAAGAGGGTTAGGTAGACAACCCACCAAGTTAAAAGTTTCCTCCCATATGATAACAACATACGGGATTGACTCACTAGAAGATCCCAACTTTGAATGCCTATTTGCGGAGGTACAGTCATAGTCCTTTGAAGACTTTATTATGGGACCAGTCATGCCTGTACCTTCGGAACGTGAAGATGGAGGCCAAGTAATGGTCAATGATTTGATTGAAGTAAATCTAGGAACTGAAGAAGACCATCGACCCACCTTTATCAGTGTGCATCTTTCCCCAGAGGAATGGACACAGTACTTCAAATTTCTAAAAGAAAATGGAGAAGTATTCTCTTGGAATTATTCAGAGATGCTAGGATTGGATCCCAATGTGGTAGTCCACCATCTCGTTATTGATCCTTCTTAGTGGCCCATTAAAGAACACCCACGTAAGGCTAGACATGATATTGTCAATAAAATAGGAGAGGTAGATAAATTACTTAAAGCTAGGTTTATTTGCGAGGTCTGATACTCGAAATGGATTGCCAACATTTTACTTGTGTAAAAGAAGAATGGTCAGATCAGGGTGTGTATTAACTAATTGAACCTTAATAGTGCATGCCCAAAAGATGATTTCTCATTAACCCTTACTAAGTTACTGGTAGATGTCACTACGGGGTACGAGGCCCTCTTTTTTATGGATGGGTATTCGGGATACAACCAGATCCAAATGGCTCTTAAAGGTGAAGAAGCCACAACATTCCATACGCCAATTGGAATATTCTGCTATAGGGTCATGCCTTTTGGGTTAAAGAATGCCGGTGCCACTTACTAGAGGGCAATGATCCATATATTTGAGGACCTCCTACATGATGCAATTGAATGCTATGTCGATGATTTGGTTGTTAAGACAAAACTCAGAGAATATAACATCGCCTATCTAGATTGGGTTTTTCAAAGGCTCTGTCGCTACAATTTAAAGATGAATCCACTCAAATATGCTTTTGGTGTTTCCTCTGGACTATTCCTTGGATTCGTCGTTTGACACAGGGCATTAAAATAGATCCCAAGAAGACTACCATCATAGTTAAAATGTCGACACCACAGAATATCACGAAGCTTAAAAGGCTCTAGGATAGATTTGCTTTATTCGAAAATTCATTTCAAATCTTTCTGGATGTTGTCAACCCTTTTCAAGACTAATGAAGAAGGGAGTTCCTTTCGTATGGGACCAAGCTTGTCAAAATGCTTTTGACAGCATAAAACAATATTTGCTGAATCTATTAGTACTCATGAGCTCCACTCTAGGTAAGTGGTTACTGTTGTATGTTATAACTATGGAATCTTCCTTGGGTGTGCTACTTGCCTAACACAACGAAGAAGGCAAGGAGCACGCCTTACATTATCTTATCAGAACAATGGTTGGAATCAAACTGAATTACTTGCCTATTAAGAAGATTTGTTTAGCTTTAATCTTCGCATTATAGAAGATGAGACATTATTTGCTTACTACAATGGCACATCTTATATCAAGAGCTGAACCATTTAAAATATATCATGAGTCAGCCCTCTATTTAAGGGTGTATCACCAAATAGACTGTCCTCTCTGAGTTCAACATCTAATATGTTCCCCAGTGAGCAATAAAGGGCCAAACTCTCGCAGATTTTTTGACACACATTTAATATCTGATGGCTCCCCACTTCAACTGGATTTACTTGATGAAGATGTTATGCATGTGCATATAAAGAAAGATTGGGAAATGTTCTTTGACAGAGTATCCCAAGGACCGGCAGGTGCCTTAGGAGACAATATGGAAAGTTCTTTAGGGACTGACATGGTGTTTGTCATTCCAGATAATGACATCATTATGCACTCCCTTACTCTAACTGAGGGACACTTGAACAATGAAACTGAGTATGAGGCCTTTATCGCAAGACTTGAGTTGGCCTTAGAAATCCCTATAGACAACCTCACAGTCTACGGAGATTCAGAACTAGTCATCCACCAGATGAATGACCTTTATCATATTAAAAGGCCAAGTCTAACACCTTATTTCCAAGGGCCAAGGATTTAGCCAAATTTTTTCGTCGCTTGCGAATACAGCATGTTAGGGAGGACCACAATGGACAAGCCGACACACTGGCTAGCCTAGCCACATCTCTCTTGCACCCAAGGGATGATTATCTTACGATTCATATTGGCCAGAGAAGGGTAGTTCCCCCACTTTCTAACACCGATGAGGAGGACATCCTCATTGCTTGCAATACCTACTTGTAGGAGATCGACGAGCAAGATGGTATTGATGACAAATTAAACTCGATCAAAGAGGATTGGTGTGAGCCTCTCATTAAACACCTCATGGATAGGAGGGAGCCAACCGACCCTATGAAATGCACTGAGATGCGATAGCACGCTCCTCGATTCACAAGGCAACCAGTTACATAGACCGTCGCTAAACAACATCTTATTACGATGTTTATCAACCGATAAGGCGAGCAAAGTAATGAATGAAGTGCATGTTGGCGTATGTAGATGACACCAAAGTGGGCCTAAGTTGTAGTATCAATTGAGAAGTTTTGGTTAGTACTGGCCAACAATGGTAGT
>JAOXJP010233645.1:0-10283 GCA_025762735.1 Platanus orientalis | reverse complement strand
TGTGTGCATTGTGGTGTGCTTGTTTATTTGTGTTTTATTTTTGTGGTGGTGTATTTACTTTTACCTTCAATATTTATTAATTCCGCATTTTTGCCATAACATAATTATCTTTCAGGGAATAAAGAATAAATTTTTATAATCCTATTCACCCCCTAGGATAATTTACACGACACTGCACTTTTAGATCACTGCTGATCAATCACAGATCTCATGATCGATCACAAAATCAGGAAAAATCAAAAACTCCCGAGAGTTGTGATCCTTGAGCCTGATTGATCACGAAAAAGTGTGATCGATCATAACTACGAATCTCACAAAAATTATGTTTTATTTTTTAGATTCCAATCTAAGGTTTCTTAGTACTTGTCCATTAGAAAGTGTTCTAATCCTATGGACTAAGATTAGACCTAGCTCTATAAAAGGGCAATAATACCCTAGGTTCTAAGAGGAGAGTGTGATTAATGAGAAAGAAAACTTTTTGCATGAGAAGAATGGCTAGTCTGAACGTCAAAAAGCTTTTTGATTATTGAGTGATTGATCTTGTGCTCGTGTAAATACTTGAGTGATCTCTTTTTGAGCATACTACATCATATATCAAAAGAGGAGAGAATCATTGGCTATCCATTGAAAGGAAACCAGAGAATCACAAGGTACTAAACGTAATCTCTACTGCGTTTTCAAACTGTGGAGGAAAAGGTATATCAACTCGTAAGAAGGAGCATCCACATTCAGTACATCTTGCAATATCAACCTATATGAGGTAAAGTTGTGTTTATTCAATATTCTATTATTTTAAATCCCTTCCGCCGGAGACACTAGAAGGAGCATTGCACTCTTCGGAGATACAGAGTGTAGGTATAGCTTGTGTTATAAGTAGAAAGGGTTTTATGTAAATTTTACCTAGATTGTTTGTATTTCAATCTGAATAAAATTATAGAAACCTCTGAATTGAGCTTTAGGAGTGGACATAGGCCTAGTGTTGAACCACTATAAACACCTGTCTTGTGGTTGTGTGATTTACTTTTGCTTTATGTAAATTGTTATTGATGTGACTGTAGTTATCCTTGTGCATTATCTAATTGATCATTAATCAATTAAATCATTGAGGACAATTGAATCACTATAATTGACAAATTAAACAACAAGGTTAATAAAATAGGCAAAGTAAAATAAGTTAATTGAAAGAGTACGACCAATCCTATTCACCCCCCTCTAGGATAGAATTTCAATCTCAGCCTTCTGTGACCACACTACTTCAAGAAATAATTCAAGGGCAGAAGAAATTGGCAAAGAAGCATGATAAATTAATGCCAAGGTTGCTAAGAAGCTAAACAAGCTGAGTAAGAGGATTACTTAGGTTGTTGAGAGAGCAAGGCAACATGAATAGTAGATGGGAAGGATTCTTCACAACCTTGAGGAACCTCTTCATGTGCCTGAGACAAACTTGTCAGAGAAGTCTTCTAGTAGGATTATTGATTTCGAGGAGGAATCTAGTTAGTGTAGGGTTGTCTAGGTTTGTTTTTGTGAGTCTATTTAGTGAATGATTTCCTTGTTTATGACTTATAGACCTTGTAACCAATGCTTTAATGAATGAAATTATTTTGGTTAAGATATATAGCCACTCCTTAATCACATTGTTTGCTATGCTTACTTTTATGACTAGTCACTTATCTATATATGCTTTACATTGTTAAATCATGGATCGTTGATAATGCTTATCTCTTTTCCAAGTCATGACGAAAAGGGGGAGAGTGATCATATAGTAAGGGGGAGTATCGAAGGGGGAGAAAAAGAGAAAATGGGCTGAAAGCTTGTGATTTAATCATAATGAACATATATTTCAAACACTTTCTTGTTTGGTACAAAAACAAATGGATGAGAACACAATCAACATGTTTATCTATTTATGCATTTGTATAGATATTGTATTACTGCACACTTAACCAAAGGTCTTGTGAGAAAGGTATATCTAGTTTGAAGCAAGTTACAGGTGGTAGATGACAGTTACAAAGATGTCTTCAAGAATGAAGATGTGCTTATTGTTTATTTTTATTCTTTTGTTGTAATATGTGTTTTGTCATGGAATTGAAAAAGGGGGAGATTTAAGTATATTGTCAATTCCATGCACAGAAAAGGTTGTAAGTAGTTGAGCTTGTAGTAGGTTGTCATGGTTGTAATGTTAAATCATTGTAAGTTTGTAAGTCCATGTCAAAGTCTTGAGCTATACAAAGAACTACATTGAAGACTGAAGATGGACATACTTCCAAGAAGACTAGATCATTTTTTTCGATAAGTGAATAAATTTATATTAAACAAAAAAGATGTTACATCCTAGAATATTTACATTGCATTACATCTTTTTCAATTTTCTCCCTAAGATCTAAAGGAAAGTCACAAGGCAGCAAGATGCATTCTTTAGTTATTGTAGCTCAATTTTCCATGAAATCAGCTGGTTGATTAGCTTCGCACCATACATGAGAGATGTTGTATCTTCAAAATGTATTCAACATGTTCTAGAACATCATGCTTATCAAGAAAAGTATCAAGCACTACAACACAAGCTTCAACAACTCGTCCTTCATAGTCACACAGGTATATAAAAGTAAAACATCAAAGGTAAGAGTGTGGTGTGAGTTTGTTTGACCAAACCCAACCTAGGTGAGTTTAGAAGACCACCCATGGATTTAGAAAGGTAGACCCACTCATACTTGGTCTAAATTAAGCAATTCATGTAAAATCAATACAATTGACCAATGAAAGGAATCCAAAGATCACTCAGGAAAGTCCCAAGAAGTTAGGAATGATCCTAGAGCTTTCCAAAGTAAAAGCATAGGCTTAAAAGTTAATAAATGCATTATAGAGATCCAAGATCAATCCCAAAAATCTAGGATCAATCCTAGAAAAACAAGGATCAATCTGAAGATGCTACATCTCTGGATTTTCTAAGGGAAGCACCCAAGATCGATCCTAAGAAGTCTAGGATCGATCCCAAGTTGATAAACATAAAATTATGACCTAATTTATGCATGAAATCTTTCCATTATTTAGGGATATCATGACCATTACATATCCATTTGATTATGGTTTACAAAAATCTATAATTAGTGATTAAACCCTCGAATTACATTAGCTTGCTATTCATATTTGAATCTATGCTCTCATTATTAGCAAAATTCTTTAAAGAACAAGCTAGGGTTTGTGGTTGTGCTAAAAGAGAGAGAGGACACTCGTTTTTGGTGATTGGGTAAGTCTACCTACGATCTCTTATGCTTGATTAATACATCAAATCAAAGAACGTTGTGCACTAGAGTTTCAAACTGATAAACTACCAAAGTTCTAGAGCCACAAGAGGTAAATCAAAACTTAGCTTTATATTTCATTGAATATTAAAGCTAGGTATTAGAACTTGATTGTTTGGAGCATATCCTTAGTGTGGAATTAATTCAAATATTATCCTTCATAGAGGCAACCACATTATTGCTAATTGATCCTCTTTAAAGTCTGTACTTAAGAGGATAATCTATAAGACTATAAATCTAAATTGCTAGTAGATATTTAGTTATTATTGTTAAACTTGAAAATCAGCCTTTAAGAGGCATTTACTGATATTCCTCATTTGCTACAAAGTGAAGGAATCTATACTGAAATCAATATTGAAGAGCAGCCTTTAAGAGGCATATGTTTAGGAATTAAGTTTCCTCATTGAAAAACTTTTTTATATGTGATTGTACCTTTGCTAGAGTCATCGGAGGTTTGCTTACACTCGTCGGAGCCACCGAGTATGTTTGATAGTGACTGGAATCCCTTAAGCAGAGATATTGTTAGGTTTATTAATTTTCCTATAATAGTAGGTATACTATTAATAAAAATCAATGTAGCTCGATTGAAGCTTTTGGAGAATGGATGTAGGCCTAGATTAGCCGAACCACTATACATCTTATCCATTGTGTGAATAGTGTTTGTTGCTCATTTTATCTATTTACTTTAGCACATTGCATGTCTAAGGCAATAAATTAATTGCACTACTATTTCATCACACATACACTTGGGAGATAAAATAAAGTGAACTCTAACTTGGAAGGATTAATATTTAAAAGGAAATTAAAAAAGAAAACTTAGTGACCCTATCTACCCCTTCCCTCTAGGATTCTTGGACATTGATCTTAGAATTTCATATTAGAGGCCGAGAGTTCAAGGCAAATTCTATGTCATTACCGAATAGGATGCATAGGCTTTCAAGACTATTGTGGCAGTATACTTAAGCTGTTTTCTTGAGATGCACGTGTCTTGATTGATCCCAGATCCACATATTCTTTTGTTGAACATGATTTCGTGAAACATGTTGACACTACACCTATGAACATGGATTATCTTTTGGTTGTTTCTACTCCATTAGGCAATACTATATTAGCGGAACTTATGTGTAAGACTTGTACACTTAGGATTAGGGATAGGGGATTGACTGTCAACCTTATATTGCTTGATTTTAGATGACTTTGATATCATTTTAGGAATGGATTTCTTAGCTTCTTACCGTGTCACCATCCATTGTTACACCAAGGAAGTGGTATTCCAAATAACGGGTCAAGCAAAGTTCCTTTTCAAGGGACCAAGAAAGAGTCATTTTCATGTTTGATCTCGATTATCCAAGCTAGGAACATACTCCACAAGGGAGGAAAAGGATACCTAGCTTATGTCATGGAAGACCAAAACAATGACTCAATGATAGAGAATATGTTAGGACTAGGGTTTGACATCTTAGCTGAAATCCAATTAGTGTCTAGAAAGAAAGGTGAAACCCTTTTAAGGCTTTGGGGTGTGTGGCAATCACTCCACTATTGGAATCGGGGCCTACGGGTCCCCCCATATATGGGAACCTAACTTACGTCATACAACTTACTAGGGTTACACACATGGGGTTCCCCCCACATGCAATGGATTACAGGTCCCATACCTCAACAATCCCCCCCCCAACAACCACACAAAGTGTCTCAAACCCTTAACCTTGGCTTTAATACCACTTGTTAGTAACAGGGTTTGCCATCTTAGCTAAAAACCAATTGGTGTCCATAAAAGGAGGCGAAACCCTTTTAAGGCTTTAGGGTTCATGGCAATCACTCCACTATCAGCATTGCGACCCACAGGTCCCTCCATATGTGAGAACCCAATTTATGTTGCTGAGCTTACTGAGGTAACATGCATGGAGTTCCCTTGGGAGATTACTGAACCTTTTTTTTTATTATTGGATTATGTTGATTCCCTTCGATTGATTGTATTGTTTAGTATCTCAAAACACACAATGCCTAAAAACTACCTTTCTTTTTTCTATTGAAATTAAAGGTAAAATGTGGATTTTTACTCATAGAATCTAAATTCAAGGTAAATCGAAAGGATTTCCCAACCGTTGTTCATGCCATGAATTCAAAGCTTAACCCTCTAACATTGCAAGAAAGCATTTCTTTATTAATTCCACATTGGTAAAGGGAAGAACATAGGAGGGGATACTAATCAATCTATTACCAAGCTGTATTATTGGAAATAATGCAGCCATCTTTGAATACTCAGTTTCATATCTAAGGCAAGTTTTCAAGAAACTACTCGAGTTTTAGCAAAAGCCATGCTAGATTACGAGTCCCATACTCTAATAGAATGTACCAGTAGTAAAGGAGTTCACGGATGTATTTCTTGAAGATCTTGCTGGTCTACCCCCAGATCATGAGATTGAGTCCGTGATTGACTTGATTCTAGGCACTGGACCAATTTCCATAGCTCCTTACTAAATGGCACTGATAAAGCTCAAAGAACTTTAAATACAGTAACAAGAGCTACTTGATAAGGGTTTCATTAGACCCAGTGTGTCTCCATGGGATGCACTTATACTATTTGTGAAAAATAAAGATGGCAGAATGCAGTTTTATCTGTATCTAGACTTCCTTCTAACATTTCAACCTATAATTTCTAGTTTTCTCAAGATCCTAAACATATAGATCCTTCATAGATGTCTATAGAACCTCAAATCTGGCTCTAATACCAACTTTATTGCACCCCAAAATCCGTATTTATAAAGCTATGAATTTTGACACGTGACATTAATCCACTCATATTCTTACCAATTAAATTGCTTATAAATTTTTCTCCTTTCACCTTTTATACATACATAACTGCACAAATAAGTCATATTCATTCCATTCCATTCAAACAGAATTCGTAATCCATAAATAAAATCCATCATCCATAATTTAAAACCATAGTCTGGCATAATTCAAATAATAATAATGAAGGAAGATTATCGTTCTTAAACATTAAAATTAGTAAAATTCATTGACACATATCAAAATATGTTTTCCCATGATCACCATATGAATCTTTGTGATCTAATCATAAAGAAAGTTTAGAATTACCTCGATCAATTAATCGAACATAAGAATCTAATCCGACCGGTCTCCAAAGTATCCACACCTACTCTAGAATTCTCTGTGTTTCTCTCACTCCCAGAAAAGTTACAAGACCCTATATGAATGTGGATACCTCTATTTATAAAGTATTTGAAACGCCAAAGTAACCCTAGGGGGTGTGGGATCCTTATAGGATTCATATCCTTGGGCTATGGGGCCCAATATCCTTAATTAAGTTAAACTGCATTAAGAAGACTCTATCTTTTGTTAATTACAAATAGGCACACAACGAATTGCAATAATCCCTGTTACATATTGCAATTAAACTCCCAAAGATAAGAAAATAACAATGAGGCCCTTCTTTATAGATATTTCACGAATATGTTCTTCCGCTTAACAATATTTCTTAATGACTTTCAAGATGATAAAATAATCACTGTCTAACCTCTATGGTCATTAGAACATTATCATTAGGAACTTGATTAATCAAGTGGACCTTCGAAAACATTTATTTGATAAACAAATTTCCAAAATTAAATATATAAATTATAATATAGTTTTGAAAACATTTGATAAGATGCCACTGGCCAAATTTTTATGTCCAATTAAATCACATATTTCCTAAATTGAATATTCTCCCACTTAAGAGTAGTGGTTCCTTGTTGGACATTTGCATCCTCTCAAATATCATATAGGGTATCCAAATTACACATAATATAGCCTTTAATTAGGCATCACTGGTTGGTATTTCAATATAACTAACATAATGACTTAGAGAATTACAAACCCCTTAGGTCTAAGGACGAGTCTATAAATATGGACAACACTTTCCTGACATTGATGTTTTACCAAGTGTGTTCATAATAGATCATTTTAATGCATTTATATAGTGCACCCACATGCAAGCTTAGAGTTTCACTCTAGTGATTGAGATTACATCACTCCATCATATGGCAGCTCTACATGTAGCAATCCTATAAGTGATGTGTCTAGCATCATCCATAGCTACAAAATTTTGGATCTACATAAACTAAATAATCAGATCTCCCCACACATTCTAATGTGTATGACATCCTACTATTTTACCTGAGGACTGCCTATCTCATCCCATGAGATCATATAATTACCTATATAAAGAAATAAATACATGTGATGATAGAATAGATAGTTATTATTAATTAAATAATTAATTAAGCATACCTATATTTTATATGAATGGCTTTGTCAGGACACACATTTCCAACAATCTTCCACTTGTCCTCAAAGCCAATGACTTAACTTGTCAGATACCCATTTGGTCAATGTATGCATCCTATGTCTTTTGTAGTACCTTAGTCATAGGTCTAAAAAATTATCTGGGGAAATTATCACACTGAAACTAATTTCACCTCATTGAATTATAAGTGACCAATCTAAGGAAATTACACTAAGTTTTGTGGAACTAGTGTAACTTAAACCCTATATATGCAACTTCTTAAGCTACATCATAATCTACCCATTTTATAGAATTTGCAATTCATTATTGCTTCATACTTTTACAACTAATGAACTTCCTTTTACTGTGAAACATAACCAAATACTATCCAACCTTTTAAATTGTTCACACTTTTATAAACATAATTATTGGTTTTTTTCTTATATTTTAGCATATGATTTGTAACTATCTAGAGATCTCATCCTAGACTACTTTAAAAACATGTTTCCTATAACTGTGTATCTTGATTATTCTCACATTATTCCTAATGTGTAGGACATAATCAATATACTTAACCAAAATGAATAATCACTTTTTCATTTACTTTGTTATGCACACCTAGCTCTTCAGAATCCTTATAAAACTTGATTGATTAATCAACAGAACACTTTATTCAGATTTTTCAACAATCAAATAATAAACCCCATCCATATAAGTGAGAAGTAGAGAGTTCAGAAACTCTTCCACTACATCAAAAAACTAATGCATTAGAAGGTAAATAGGTTCAAATAAGTTATTTTCTATCTAATCCGGTTATACTGGATTCCTGTACAGTTCATAAAACAATCCTATTATTTTTATGTATAAGTAGAGACTGTTATGGTTCTAAAATGTCACATCTAAGACATGGTCTTTCTCATTTAAGAATATATAAGCTAATTATTTAACTCTTGTATTGTACCCAATGATTATGTTCACTTTCCTATGTTACACCTAACATACTTGTGTAGAACTATCTTATATTTATAATCTTGATTAGGTCTTCACCCAATCCATAATCTATTGGACACAAATATGTATAGTTTTAATTAAATCATATTTAATTTTAACCTACTATCTATAGTTTATAACCACAGAATTTAATAAGAAACTCTTGAAAACTTATTAAGGTTCCTAACCTTTTTATTATTAGGCTTTACTTTTTCTCTAAGGAAAAACTTTAATATTGGCTTTCCTTTATTCAATCTCTTAGATCCTATAAATCTTTGCAACTAATAGTAAATACTTTTAGTAGATTGTGGTCCACATTGTATGATTTATAGGAGCCAACTAATCGAAATAAGGAATACTAAATTTTGTTATTATTCTACTTCTTTCACTAAGAAGCTACATATATGTGACACCTTTTTTGCCAATACATAACTTATTACAATGGAAACACTTTTCACTTTCACTTGTTGTATTTTACTTATTTTGTTTCTTGCACTTGTCTTGTTCGTACCACCTTCATATGCACTATTAGAAACATCAAGAGTAAATCTTTTCTACTTGAATTAGAAGACATTGTCATAATTAGCAAGGGAAGCACCCATCTTTAATCTTTAATGAGATTCTTATCATCCTATATAGGTATTAGTAAAACTATACCTCATTCATGTATTTATATGACACAAACTAATTATTGCAAGAAGACAATAATCTCATAAACTTACATCTAGTTAAACACTTTGACTCATTAGGATCTTTATCATTCTATGAACCTGTCACCTGTGATGATGTGATCATCTAACTAGAGTATTTTTATTATGTTCACATGCTTACCAAGCTTATTATAGCTTTTTGTTCAACGGCTTAATTCGACTCACTATGTTTCTGTTGTACCTGAGTTCCTTCATATGACCCTAAAGGTTTAGTGATATGAACTAATCTAATCTTTTAATTTTAAACACGATTAAAATCTTAATTTTTAGTTTATAAAGTTTGACATATTATATTATTATAATAATAATCTTTCGAAGAAAGATAATTATTATTACTTTTGATATCTTATATCAAACAAGCATCATCATTACATATAACAAACCATTTAATTTTGGGTTTTTAAAATTAAATAGTGTCGATCACCTTTTTATCAATACTATGACTCTCTCATGTACCATAGGATCGGGATTCATTTAATATCCTAAGTGATCATTAGAAACCTAATCCTTCCACACATAATATTACCCTATAGGCATCAATCATGTCAACTTTGATTAGGTAGATAGATATTATCCATCAACTTCTGATAAAAACTTATTTAATCTCTTTTTCATATTTGTGATTTCTAATCTTCTCTTGGCCTCTGAAAGAATCATGCCTAAAACCTATGAGCTGCCATGATCCATTCAGTTAAGTATAAACCCACCATCTCAGTCTCAGTATATGCATTGTGAGATAATATATCATTTAGGCTTACACTCCTACTAGTCATACCCAAACCTATCCTAAGAAGTGAATAAGAGCAAATCAATTAAAAACAAATATGATTTTATCCTATGGGCATCAACCAACCTACTACAAATGAAATCTCTATTCACTGATAATGGAAGACTATAGAAATTATTTGATAAAATAATTCCTACTTTCATACTTAATATTCAAAATGAGTGATATTTGATTAAGCATCTTATTATTTATAGATGAATGATATC
>JAOXJP010233644.1:0-10283 GCA_025762735.1 Platanus orientalis | reverse complement strand
CTTTACTTTGCCACCTATTCTCATGGTGGTTTTTCTATCTTTTCCTGTTACGATCAATTACCTCTGAACAGACACAGGCCGGGCACTTTTCAACTGTGAAGTGGTCGCTCATGTGAAGGGGCACTTTTTAACTATCGAATTAGTGTATGAAGGATCGAAAACCATTAAAAATTTAATATGGGTGTAAAGTTACTTCCATTCTAACATTAAGAAGTCTCTTAATGCCCTCCATGATCATCCAATTCCGTTTTTATTTTGGAAGGTGAAAAATGTTATTAATGTTTCAAAGATAATAAATAGTCTGATCTCCATGATATTTTAATTCGAAATCACCTTGTCAGAGCCCTCTTCCTATTGGGTGTACCCTCAACCATTATAAATACGTCTGTGGCAAGAGTTGACAGCAAAAGGACCAAAGTTTTGTGTCTTCGAGCATTTAGGATGAGAGTAACTTCCTTTGCTATAACCATTTTCGTACTCTGCACCTGGTAATGGAGCAGTGTATGAATCTAAACATCTTTAAAATATATCATCCACCTTAACGGAAAACTATTAAGAAATATCAAGTCAGTACCAATCAATTGCGTGTGACAGGATGATTGACAAAAGGCGTCTCTGTAGAATACACATGGGTCAAAGAGGGATATTACACAGTAAACAAGTACTGTATACTTATCATTTTACCCTTTGTCAGGCATGGTGTCACATCCTGGATAGGTATGTAGTGGTATCTCTCTATTCAAACCGGAGATGATTCTGAGTCAAACCCAGAATTAGGTTTTCACCTAATTTTTTCCCCCACATATTAAGTATCAAATGCAGGTAGCAAATAGCTATAAAGTGTAGATATTATTTTCTTTTCTTTTTCCTATTATTCCTTTATTTCTTTGTTCTTTATTTGGGCGTGTGAGATGAAAGTTTACTTATACTTTCTTTTCTTATTTATTTTTTTTGGTAAAAAAGATTTACTTCTAATCAAAATGAAAACCTGGCAAATTTTTTAATGTGTAGGCCCTTTGTCACACCTTATTTTGTTCTAACGATTTAACAAGTTTAATTTGCCAATACCCCAAAGCCTTGCCTCTCAAAATAATGTGGGTCCTGCTCTATGATGCGGCTATCTACAAGCACAAGTTACCATACATAAAAAAATAAATAAATAATGAGAACAATTTTTTTTTTCTTTATGAAATAAGGAACCACCTGACAGATTCACCGGGCAATCTAGTAGTATGGTAAAAGGAGGCTCAATATCCTCTGTGACACCTCCCTTTGCGATGCAAGAGGTCCAAGGCAGAGGGGGGAATCGATTCACTTTTAGAGTTGTCACTTCACCCCCAAAAAGTGAATTGATTCCCCCCCCCTTCTGTCTTGGCTCTCGAACGTTGCAAAGGGGGAATGGTCAAAACCTTGAGGTCAAGCTCACGAGCCAAGCAACGGAAAGGATTCTGTCCTGCCTCCTTATGTCTAGCCGGCGGTGCAACACGTTGGCGGAAAAGATGGGTTGCGGGACAGGATCCTTTCCCACCTATTAAATTCTTTACCCAAAAAATGAGAGAATGAAAGGTGGATTGCCATTAATGTATGTATAGAATTTGGTGAAAAATAAGCCTGTTCATCACAGAACATTTTCTTCCTAAGCTTTTTAGGTTTCATGCTGGTCTATTTGTTGATGAGTACACTGAGCCCTACAGGGCAAAGAGTACAAGGAGTACATGGGTTTCTTCTCATTTCCAAGTTTTGGAGAAAAGAGGAAATGAGAAAATGAAGCAAATTATACGGAACAAATGTTCTGTGCAGGATTTTGTATGTCATACACACAAAGGCTGGGCATATAGGGTTAAAACTTCAAAAACAGTTTTCAAATGAAAAATTAGGTACCCTTAAAGGAGTATCTAGCGTTTAAATCATAAAACAGTGTTCAAATAAACATTTTCTACCCACCACGATTTGATGCCCCCTTCTAAAGTGTCCCTAACCTGCACCCTGCATGTAGGGGGCACACATCACATTAAGAAGTGATTTACACCCTCCCTCAAAAAACATAAATCACTTTTCGAAGTGATACGTCCCTTCTGAATGACTGATACAAGTTAGGGCACTTAAGGAGGGGGCACCGAATCCCAGGCATTTACTCTCATTTTAAAAATGCATCAGATTCAAAAACCATCACGTGTCAACCCATGGTGAGAGGACACAGTATACCATACAAAATCCGAGATGAATTTTTTTCTTTATGCACCACTCTTATATTTCATAATGACTTTTCCTTGACACTGGGGGAGAACAGTTGCCTCGACCACCTCAAACACGGGGCAGAACAGTTGTTCCCGCATATCACAGAAATCATGGGCAAAAAAAGCAAGAATGATCATTTTGGTGAAGATGCCAGCTTACTAAGTTGGTAATGTCTGTTGGTGTCTAAGCACAGGGCTGGGTTCAAAACTGGTCTTCACCTAAAATTAACCATTAACATTTACCTATAAAAAAATTGATCTTTTGGGTGAGACTGGCTGATTAGTTAATCATTGTCATAATTAATTAGCAGGTTCATGTAAGAACCATGGTAATTCAGTACAACAACAGCCTTAATCCAATTACTTAGCCTCAGCCACTTGAACCTTACTTGAACCTTGTTCTGTCATTCCACTCTTTCTCGGGCCAAGTCAATTATTAAATCACAAGCCATTATATTTCTCCTCACTACTTCAATCTACGTCGATTTTGGTATTCCTATTATCTTTTTAACATTTTCAACTTCTGTCACATCATTCTACACAGTTATTGGTCAAATTGCAAATAGCCAAATAAAATTATTAGCGGGTGCCAAAATCCCAATTTGAGAAAAGTTCTCTTACACCCAAATTTTCTACTCCTTTGGCCCCATGCCACACATGATTTTATTTTATTTTATCTGGTGCCTCTTCTAAGTACCAACCTTTTGCATTTGAGATCCTCTCTCGTCGCCTCATGCCCGGTTAGAGACCTGCCTATTAAGGGGTGCGATAAGTAATTAAAAAAAAAAAGTATATAAAAAAAATAAATGGGATTTTGGGCTCATTCATTTAACCGTTGTCATAAACCTCTCTTCCCATGATCCCATCTGATCACCTATTGTTGGGCTGATATCCTCTATGCCATCCCCCTTGTGCGGCGCTTAAGGCCACACAGGGGGGATCAATTCACTTCTTCGAGGTGATGTGACATCCCAAAAAGTGAGTTGATCCCCCTTGTGCGACTCTTGAATGTCGCACGAGGGGAGTGGTGTAGAAGATTTTTGGTCCTTATTGCTGCAATGATTGTACCGTGTAAAAACCAAACCGGCAAATGCGCAATCGCTCATCAGCATCAACAGCACGGTTACTAAAATAAAAACAACCCCACTGCATCATGGAAGATTTATTTACGTAGCTCCTACGAATTTTCTAATCTTTCTCGGTTTTTTACTGGAACGCAAGGTCAAGCCCTCCCTTAATTTGTACTAATCAATGTAATTTCTGACTTCTCCCTCGTTCAGAACATTAGATGAGGTGGGATCGTTTGTTTTAAAAAACTGTGCTGTCACCGATTTGGCTTTTTCATGGAACCGTTTCTTTAAGAGGATAGGTAATTAGAATGATTGTCTGTTTTGAGACAGACCTCTAAAGGTGTGTTATTAATTGATACATGATGTGTTTTCATATTTGATGTCTTTTTTTTTACCACTTACTTTTTCAACTGAAAACTTTTTTACACCCATTTATCCCTAAAAACAACCCATGTCTGTTTATATAATTCACCTTGTACACCACAGAGGCTTCGGGATAGGTAAACAGGTGGGATCGTGAAAAAGACGTATGTGGAAGCGGAAAAGATTATATATAGAAATCTGCTTTTCCTGATGTATTAGGATGCCATTGGTGGTGGACACATAAAGACTGAAAAGTGATAAACACCCTCCAAAAAGTGAAAGTCATTTTTAAGTATTGATACTCAACCCCTGATGTCATCCTAATACATTAGGAAAAGCAAATTTTCATACCTAATCCCAACCCTTGTGGAAGGGGATCGTTTTTTTACCGGTGATCATAATCCAGGTTTAAACATATTTTTATTTTGATCGATATGTTTTACCCTTTAATAGTGAGGACCCTGCAAGGCTTTAAGAGACAAAAGAGAACAAGAGACAAATCATTTAATTCCAAAGGAAAATTGGCTATTCTTAATAAACGTTTGATCCATTAGATTAGATGTTAGGAGAAAAACGTATCAACGTCGAAAAATGATTTAACTCGAAATAAGGAAAGTATATAATTTTTTTGACACTCGAAATAGAAGATTTTTAATTTTTCAATGCCAACGTGTCAAACTCTGATCTCCAACAGACCAAGCGTGAAGGGAACAGACAAAATCCCTTCTTTTTTTTTTTTTTAATTTCTTTTATAGGTATTTTTGTAATATTTTGTTTTTGTTTGTAATCCATTGATGGTCACGCCTTAATATTACCTGTCAGAGAGGTTGACAGAGGTGATATTCCCCCCTTTAAACATGGGGCGAGGTAGGACGACCACTAGGGCAAATGGGTCGGCTGGAATTTGGTCCAGGTTATGATAGCCGGACATAATAAGCATTTACTTACATTGATTGACCTCTGAACAGTTTGATATACGGACTAACATTTAGTCGTTTATTTTGATTGACCCCACTCAAAGCTTCATGTACGGACATTTATGTATTTTGATTGGCTTTACCTAAGATTATGACACGTGCCACATCTACTATAGTCCGGCTGGGATTTGACTTAACATTTATTTATTTTTGATTGGTCCCACTGAAGACCTTATATACGGATTAAACATTTATAACCTGCTTGGAAGTCACAATCATTTCATTTGAGTTCTCCTAGGCATTTATGGCCAAAGGTGATATTTTTGATGAATTAAACCAAGTTTATACTGATTTGTTAACTACAATTAGACATGAAGTCAAATCTTAGGTTTTTCTATAAAATGAAATGACTAATGTTATCACGCACAACTCGGTGCAATTCTGAATTGTTTCATTGCAAAACCATTCCATTGGGCCTGAAATCCTGCAGGCCACCCCCCTTGTGCAACTTTTGAGGGCCACACGGGAGAATCAATTCAATTTTTGTGATGTTACTTTACCTCTAAAAAGCGAATTGATTCCCTTTCCTGTGTGGCCCTTGAAAGTTGCAAAAGGGGCGGCACAGATGATGTCAGTCATATTCCCTTGGGTTAAAAATGCCTGAAAAACTCAAATGAAATGGTTATATTACAGGTGACTGTCAAAAGCAACTTTATTTATTTTGATGGGCCCCATTCAAAGGTTGATGTATGGATTAAACATTTATTTTGATTGTCTTCGCTCAAGATCTTAGCATGTGCACATAGTTAATGACCTGACAAGATGCGACACGGATTTGGCGTGCCACCCCTTCTCCCTCACCATAACTTCTCCCGCAAGGGGGGATACAAGAGGTCGAAAAGTGATTTATATTTTTCTCTTTTCTTTATTCTTTTTATTTATTATTTATTATTATTTTTTGGAGTTGTAAATCATTCCTCGGTGTGTCACACCCTGCACGTGAGGGACATTAAGAGGGTGCACTAAAGCCTAAGAGTAGGGCTGCAGACGAACTGGATACAAGCATATCCGCTGCCGTACCCTATTCTACTAGATATTATAAAACTATACCATATCTTAACTGCTTAAAAAATTTTGATTTCAGACCGGATTTTGGATTTGGATATCCAAAAAATAGAAAGGCAATTCCAATATGTTATCACAATTGTCAATGCATTCTTCCTTGACCCATGTTTATCCTCTCCAAAATCTTCGATGTCATATACCTATGGGTGCTAAAATGGATCAAGATGGAACAAATATGAAGTAAATAGTTGATATATTTTTAAGGGTTTTAATTATTAGGCTATTTTATGATTTTTTGGATTAGTTTTAAATTCAACAATTTATTCTCTATATTCTATATATTGTTATATTTTTACGAAACGGATATTAACTGGAATGGAACAATATATATCCATACCGGATAAGCTTATTTTGAATACGACATGGACCAGAACACGCTAATTTTTCGGATAACTAGCAGCCCTAACTAGGAGTTGAACTTAGTTATTAAATTTAAATTCCAATGATCTTACCACTAAACCATAGAGCTATCTTTGTTTTACCATTATCATTAAAACTTAAAACTAATAATCTAAATAAAACCTTGATTTTTTTCATGTATATTTATGTATTTCTTTTTATTTATTTACATTATTTTTTTGAGAATACGTTATAAAAAATTGTTATATAATTTTTTTTATAATTTTTTTCTTACTTATTTAATATTTTTATTTTTTAATGAATCTACGGATAACTATGAATAGGGATTACTTACTGTAATCCGGCTGCTTTTGGGTTCTTTTGGTTTTAAGTTGATTCAATTGTTTATCATGCAAGTCCTTTGTTTCCACTTTTAGCAAAACGAAACAGAAGAGGTCGTACATAAGGTGTGTTTGAATGCACAGTTTTCAAATGTAAAGAATGCATTATCGAGTGGCTTTGGGTTATAAAAAGAATTTGACAAAGATAAAGATCTTACAAGCTCTCTTTTAATGTGTTAAAAATACATTTGTCCTCAACTCGATTTTCTTTATTTAACACTCACAAAAATGTTGGTGTCATACTACATACTTGGGTTCAAAACCCTCATTTACCAACTAATAAATTAACCACTAACATTTACTTATGAGGAAAAAAAAAACCTACATTTTTTATTCATTATTATTATTATTTTGCAGCGTTGTACACACTTTGTATAACACAATAAGGTATTTTGTTACATTTTGCATGGGATGTATGTATCTATCAAAATGCCTGTACTGGGCTATGAACAAGCATTGAACACTGATGGGACCAGAACTGGCGCACAGTCGGTAATCCTAAGCTGAGATCAAAATCTGGGCCCCACCTCGGGGTTACCCTGAGATCCTCAACTAGACGTGACTCCCAAGCCAATAAGATTCTCGAGTTAATGTTTGCCGAGACTCCTGAGTCAATGTGTTCAAAGAATGAATCCCGAAACTTCAGAGCCTCGGGAAACAATGTGTCTCGGACCCGGCCCAAAGCACTTGTATAAGGAATGATACCACGTGTCGCTAAGGCTGAAATGTAAGAAAATGTTTGGGATCAAAATCAGGCGATATCCCATATATCGATAGAGGAGCCAATTCATATCCAACCACCCCTAACTAATCTGACTCCTATAATCGCGCCCGGTAGCGCTATCTGAGCAAGGGGCGTTAAGCTCTTACCTTGGAATAATGTCAAGGCTGAGCACTATAAAGCAAGCCGGTTGCAGTGATGAAGGGTATGAGCAATACATTCCTCAAAACTACATACTACTTTCCCTTCTCTGATACCTAACTTGATCGCCAGAGTGCAACTGGCCTATCATGGATAGCCTTGTTTCAACTCCCCCATGCGGCACTTGTGTCCCCCCCACGACACAAGTTGGACTATGCCAAGCTAGCCACGCCAAGCAACACTACGCTAAGCAAGCAACACTATGCTAGATAAACAACACTATGCAAGCGGCAGCAAAGACAAAACAATGAAATGAAAGCCAAGCACGGAATGAGCTATTGCATTGTATCAAAAGGAAACATTACAACCTAGAGCTAAAGGGGATCACCAGACATAGTGTGTAGCAACACCAAGCCACGTCAACCAAAGGGGCAAGGCTCTAAGGCTACACTCCTTGAAAACCTATCACTCCCTTACAAGTATGCTTTTAAGCCTTTACTCTGGTGCCAAAAGGGAACATCCACCCCCGTAGAAAATCATACTGGACTATTTACAATAATGCCATTAGGCCATATTTATAAGAATGCCACTAGGCAACAAAAAACCAAAAGGCTAAGTGTCATAGGCCATGGCCATGCGAACAACGCTGGACAAAATGGTCGTGACATCCTCCCCCACTTAATTGGTTGATGCCCTCATCGACCTCTTTTCAAGATAAACTTCGATCTGCTCAGGGGAAGGCGAGTAGGGCACTTGCGGGTTCCCAACTTGTCTCTGAATCTGACAGACCCTTCCATTTGACTAAGTATTCCATCTGTATTGTCTTGCCTAGAAGGACTTGCATCAAACGCCCAACCATGATATGGTCAACTTCTCTTGAAGGCTTTGTAGTGACATAGGCTGTGTGTCGTGTGGGGTTGCTTTGCACTGGATCTTCCTTGTCAGCATGATAAGGCTTTAGAAGGCTGGCATGAAAGATCGGATGAAGCTTAAGCCAAGCTGGTAGCAAGACTCTGTAGGAGACTTTGCCCACTCGTGCTATGATAGGAAATGGCCCTTCATATTTGCGAACTAGTCCCTGGTGAACAGGACGAAAGTACTTAAGCTTTTCTGCCCTTAGCTTCATGAGTACTAAGTCTCCAACTTTGAACTTGTCAAGCTTCCTCTTCATATCAGCCCATTTCTTCATTCTCTATGAGGCCTTCTCCAGGTAGGCTCAGGCAATGTCTACATTCTTATGCCAATCTTTAGTGAAGTGGTAAGCTCTGGGGCTGTTTCCCTTATAACCAGTGGCTATAGTGTGCGGCATAAGTGGGTGCTGCCCTGTCATAGGCTCAAAGGGGCTCTTATTTGTGGAAGAGCTTTGTTGCAAATTGAAGGAGAATTGAGCGATGTCAAGCAAATTCACCCAATTCTTTTGGTTAGCACTTACAAAGTGTCGGAGGTATTCCTCCAATAATGCATTCATACGCTCGGTCTGGCCATCGGTCTGAGGGTGGCCACTTGTTGAGAAGTTTAATTGTGTGTTGAAGAGTTTGAATAACTCAGTCCAAAACTGCCCTGTGAATCTTGGATCTCGGTCATTGACAATGTCCTGGGGCACTCCCCAATATTTCACAACATTCTTTACAAACAAGTAGGCTATATCTTCCGCCGAGCAATTGATTGGGGCTGGGATGAAGTAGCATACTTTGAGAATCTGTCCACCACTACCAAGATCGTCCCATACTCCCCCACTTTTGGCAGAGAGGAGATAAATCGATGGAGACACTTTCCCAAGGCCTTTCAGGTACTGGCAATGGTTCAAGCAACCTAAAAGGCTTATCTCTCTCAACCTTGTCCTGTTGGCACAGGAGACATGTCTTAACATACTCCATCACATCGTCTTGCATGCGTGGCAAAAAATACCCACTCTAGTAATGTGAAGGTTCGGTGCCATCCCTGATGGCCTGCCCATAGAGTGTCATGGCACTCCCTCATCAGCTCTCTTCTCAATTTCTCGGACCTCAGAACATACAATCTGCCCCCTTGGTATATAGGAGCTCGTCCTTGGTCCAAAATTTGTGTGTCGTGCCACTCTCAACTAGTGGCCATAACACTTTGGCTTGGGGATTTGTCTTAAGTCCCTCTCGGACCTGGTCTAGCAAGGTGCTCTTCAGTTGGGAAACACTTTGCTGTCCTTGTTGTGTTAATGCCACGAGTTCTGCTTTGCGGCTCAGGACATCTGCAACTGTGTTAGTTCGTCTTGGCTTATACTCAAGTGCCAAGTCAAACTCTAATAAGAACTCTTGCCAACGAGCCTACTTGGAAGTCAGCTTCTTCTGGGTCATGAAGTCGGACACTGCAACATTGTCTATCTTCACGACAAATCTGGACCCAAGCAGGTAATGTCTCCATACTCGTAGGCAATGTACCATAGCTAGCAACTCCTTTTCTTGGGCTATATAACACCTCTCTGTCTTTGATAACTTCCTGCTCTCAAAAGCCATGGGGTGATTGTCCTGCATCAACACACCTTTAAGAGCATAATCAGAAGCATCAGTTTAAACTTCAAAAGTTTTAGTTAAGTCAAGCAGTGCTAGTACTGGGTTGGAGGCCACGACAAGCTTTAGTCCTTCGAATGCTTGGTGGCAATTGTCTAACCATGCCCATGGTCGGTCTTTCTTTAGAAAGTCAGTAAGTGGTGCGGCCTTCCCTGATTACCCTACGATGAAATGGTGGTAGTAATTGGCTAGTCCCAGGAATGATCGCAGCTCACTCACACTGGTTGGCGGCTTTCACTCTTGGATGGCTCTAACCTTCTCCATGTCCATTTTAACTTGTCCCTTGCCAACAACATGGCCTAGGAACCTAATATTTTCTTGTACAAATGAGCATTTTTCTTTCTTTACATATAGATGGTTCTTTCTTAAGATGTTGAAGACAATGTGGAGGTGCTCCAAATGCTCCTCCAAGGTTGAACTGTATAT
>JAOXJP010233643.1:0-10283 GCA_025762735.1 Platanus orientalis | reverse complement strand
GGTGCTGAATTGCTGATTCCACAGGGTCTATCTTATCCCTTATTTCTCCTTCTATTTCTCTTTAATTTTCCGTTTATTACTAGCTGAACTTTTATATTTATCCATCTCTATAATCCAATGTTACAAATTAAATTCTACATATCACTTTATAGCCTTATAGAAATTTCCTTTTGATGAATGACCACACTATAAATATCAAACCACTCTTTTCAGCTTGTTTTATTATAAGAACTTCCTAAAACCTACTATTACTCCATAGCTACAAGATAAGTAGTTATTTTCTATTTAAATAGCATATTTAATCACTTTCCTTGATTCTTACTAGTTTCCTATCTGAATCCTAGAAATCCTTCACTAATTCATCCATGATTAGAGTTACTTTTACTGATTTTTATTTCTGATTAATTTTCTCACTTACCCATTATAGTCTCATATTACATGGATTATACCTTCCCTGCTTCAACCCCATGACTAGGCTTATTGTGCTATTTCCCCCCTTCCTCTTGATAGTTTGTGTATCACTATACCTAATCAATTTCATAACCACTTGTGTGTCTCGATTTTATCCCATGCATGGAAGTTTGTATTGTGTGTTGATGCGACCCTAGCCCTGGTCTATGTAGGGCTGAGTGTGTGTGCGTTGAGAATCAAGATAATCAATGGTCTATGTAGCACCATGTGGGCATGGCATCCCACTTCAGGAGTATCCGGTTGTTCTATCTTTATGGACCCCCCACACTATTGGTTATCACAACTGAACTTGAGATATAATCCCAAGCTGCCTACATACCCGAACTCTGTAAGTGTTTTAAGGGTTTTTGGTTTATTGCGATCAAGTTGTATGTAGTTTTATCGCGGGGGGGGGGGGGGGGTGCAATGTTTGGAGTTTCCACCAACTATCTTTTAACGATGGAGTTGGACATCACTATTACGAGGCAAACCTCGCAACAAATGGGGGTTCAGTCCTTACAGCACATGACCCCATGTGTAGGTCTACAACCTAAAGATTATAAGTAAGCAGTTTGGTTACACTGGGGAATAGAGTTAGACACCCCAACATGCCCACCATTACAATGGTTCTCTAATGCATGTGTTTCATGTTCATGTCCTGCTACCATTGGTCTTTGGTGCCAGTATGGTTGTTTACCGTCTCTAATGCGGGAGCATATAGTGTGAAGAAGAAGAAGAAGAAGAAGAAGTTAGAGGACCGTGAATAGTCCTCTACGAGTACATAACTTATCCCCCCTTGGGTTGTAGTGTGGCTCCCCATTCTCTCTCCTCATTTTTCTCTACATCCTAGGAGTAGGAGGTAATTTCTCTCCTCTTTCTCTTTTTTTATTCTTTCTTTAATATAATCTTTCTTAATTCTTGCTAGTTATCTTATTGTTTCTTTAATTTCTTGCACTGATTTTATTTCTTTTAAATAAAGAATCAACAAAATTCATCAAGTACCTTACAAGATTCATTCTTATTGGGTTTTCATGATCCTAAACCTAAAATTAGAGCTAACCCTTCTTTTCCTTTGCTGTTTTATCTCAAAAACCATCAAGAAACCCTCCATGATCTATCATTTCCCTATTTTTTGGTTTCTTGATTATTGAATATTTACAGGTCTAAGTTTTAAATATTTTACATAACTAGAGATCTCAGAATTCGAAATTTTGTATAAGAATCTAAGGGTCATCTAACTCCGAGTAAAATTCCATAAAATTCTGACGCGTCAATAGGGGTATTTTTTTTGGTAATTTTGGGATTCTCTTCATAAATTCCAAAATTTCTCTTCTATACCTTTTCCAACGTAATTCCCTCGTTTCTATGGACTATTCTCCCCCCTTAGAAATCCCTAATTTGAGTCATTTTTAGTCTTGAAACCATTATATTGCAATTTGATTGTTGTAGGGTCCTTTCCAAGATATAACCCTACACCAGTCTAAGTCTCAGTCTTAACGGCCAATCATGCTTGACCGTTTGGGGTGCTCATCGGTCAATCACGTTTGATCGTTCAAACAAAGCAAAGCTATGAGAAGGTTCATTTTAATGGGTTAGAGACATGCTTACAAAGTATTCCTTGCAGCGCATTCAAGCATGACGTGTGCCAATAAGTGTAAGCATGTTCATGGCGTGAAATGAAATATATAAAGTACCTGCTCTCCTTGTGTTGCTCTTCATTGGACCTGTGGATAGAGCTATGAGGAGCTCTCCGACAGTGGAATGGGTAAGTGAACAAGGAGGTTTAGCAATGAACTCTCTCACTGGAGCTCCAGATACAATGAGTGTAGCAAAGGTACCAGAACAATTAGTGAACTAACTAGGGTAGATGAGAGACGGTAGGAGCAGAAGGGGGAGTGCTTGCACGTAGGGGAGCCTCTTCACATCATGGGGGAGCTCCTCCAAAAGTTCACAGCCTCTAAAACGTGTGGGGGGGTCCTCTTTTATAGAGAAAATGTAGGTTTTGGGTTAGGTTTGGATCAGAGACGAATTTAGGTTGAATCTGAGTTGAATATAGGTTGCATTTAGGTTGGTTTCATTTGGTTAATTTGGTTTGAATTTGGTTTTGTTTAAGGTCATTCATAACGCGACACGTGGTGTGGGGTGAGGTAGATCCATGTGTAAAGGCAAGAGCTAGTGGGGAACTGACATGTGTTAGGGCCTATGTAGGCAGTGACGCACACGTGGCAAAGCTAGAATAGGTCATGATGGGGGCTACATAACCTTTTGGGAGCACCAATAAGGAAGCACCATGTGGTGAGGGTGATGCGGGATACAATGATAACACTTCATTGGTATTAAGGATCACCAATGGGGTGCTGCCATGTGGCGGAGGTGATACGGAGTGAAATGATGGTTTTTCATTGGCATTAGAAAGCACTAATGGGGTGTTGCCATGTAACAAGGGTCATGTGGAGTGAAATGATGATTTTCTTGGTTTTTTGGAGCACCAATAGGACTGCAACACATGTCGCTAAGTCATTAATGCCTTTATGTACTTTTAGCTCAAAAAGTCTTTTTAAGATTCCTTTCTCATCTAGAAATGGAAGGAACCTACTTTTTGGTCTGCCAACCTCGAACGGTTGCAAGCTTACAATACTTTTGGTTTTTCCGGATGTTTTAGTCGTAACTATCAAGTCAGAAACGAATTCCAACACGTGCGAGATGGCTAACCAACAAAATGCAGTAATCCTATGAAATTTTTGGTTAGGCACTAGAGGGATAAGATGGTAAATTTTCCTATCAGGGTTTTGATGGAATATGTGGTGCTTAGGTTCCACAAGGTATTGCATCGATCGGTATATCCATCAAGCAACTGTATGCAAAGATACGTGTAAAACCACATTTTAGGAAAAAGCTATATTTTGGACACAGTGGAAGCAAGGAAGGGCCTAAGGGCAAGACTTGTTCAGTTAAGTCATTGGCTTGGGTAGGTGAATGAAAATCCGGTGTGTAGGAACTGACTCTGTAAATCAGATGTCGGCATGAATAACCGGCGAGTCCCCACAGGCAATGACTCACCAGAAACCAAACACTGCATCTTGGTTTATGGGATGCTAAGAAACGGGAAATGAGGCTTGAGTTGGTATTTTCACATTATACTTTGCGTACTAAACCATCGTGACCAATTTCTTGGAAAACTTTCTTAAGGGTGAGTGTTTAGCCTCTCAGAGTTCATGCTAAGTCTAATTTGCATTTTAGGGCTTGCCAGTGTTTTTAGGGTTTATTGTTGTCTTTTAGGTTTTGCTGGTTTTTTTAGGGCTCCTATCTTCTTTCACTTGTTAATGTGTATTGACTAAAGATTTTCACCTAAACCCTAGGGTTTGTGTGTCTTGTGGGCTGGTTCTATTTTCCTGAACCATGGTTGCCTAAAGTCTACTCTAATACTACCTTTGCGAGTATATCAGATCTATCTAAAAATCCGAGTCAAAATCTGGATGCTGACACCACTCATCTTCCGTCAACTTGAATAAAAACTTCTAGTCATCCACTCTTCTTCTACCAAGTGATCTCAACCGTGTGAGTTTATTGCATTTTTTTTAGAAATAAAATAGACTTTATTGAAAGAAGGCAAAAGAAAACAAAAGGCATTCACCAAGGTGGTGAAACCAAACAGCACACCCACACAGAGAAAAAAAGAGAGAGAGAGAGAGAACACAGCCACCAGGACACTCCTCCAACCAACTAGGACACAGCATTTATTGGACAGTATTAAGAAAATTTAATAAATAAATTATTCTTCAAAAAATAATTATAATAAATTTTTCCACAAAATAAACTACAGAACAAATGGTTATGCATCATTTGATAAATTGTTGAACATACTAATTTTTTTCTGCCGGAAATCTTTGAGGTAGGACCTCTTCAACAATGGGTCCCAACCATTTGAACATGAGAACACATGGCAAGCTATGGATGATGTAGATTATTCTACGGGTCATTTTTCCCTCACATTTAAAAGTAAAAATTTTACCATCAAACTATAGTTGGCGGGTACCCCAATAGTTATCCAGGTATTTGTCAGCTCATGGGTCTAGAACCAAGGGTAGCATCCCCAAACCCCAAACAAAAGGCATATAATAGGGGTCCAAGTATGGGTGTAACTGAAGCCGACCCATTAACTACACAAAAGCAAGATTTGAAGACTCATGCTTCAATAGAAGTTGCCTCTAGATAGACTAAAATGATGAAACAAGATTCATGTATCCAATTCAAAATAGATGGTATAAGGCTGTATAAATAGTAGTGGCAGGTGATGACAATGATTTTTATTTTCGATTACACTTTTCCTTGCTGATGTTTTATAGATCCCACAGCTCAAGATTCCCATATTTGGTCCCTTTCGTCAAGTGGCTCTTTTAGTCCCTCATCTTTTAGGAATCTTCTTCTACGACAGTCCTTAAATCCATCCCACAATACTCCATTTCCTGTGCAAGTAGTTTGGAATAACCATGGTCCCCCAAGATATAAAACATTACATTGGGAGGTTGCCCATAAATGTGTTAATACAGGTGATATGCTTCAGTGCATTTGTCAACTATGCCATCAAGATGGTGAATCAGTGAACCACCCGTATATCCATTGTCCATTGGTATATGAGATCTAGTGCTATTTCCTTAACATTTTTGGTGCTTCCATAGTTGCTCCCATGGAGATTAAAGATTTCTTATGGTTGTAGTCATGTTCTCCTTTCGCCAAAAGGGGTAAAATGATTTGGAGATATCTTCATATTGTCATAATTTGGTCGATTTGGGAAGACATGAACCAGAGATCTTTCTTGATAAAAGGCCGCCCCGTCAAATAATTGATACGATTCACATCCGGATTGCTCTCTGGGCTTCAGAGGAGATTCTCTTTCATGGGATCTCAATGGATAATATAATCAGGGATCTTCCGATCATCATAACTATTGCTCCGTATATCCCATAATTGGCTCACAGTTGGTCCCCTCCTTTAGGTGCTGAATTGAAGTTAAATTTTGATGGAAGTTTGATTGGAAACTTGACTCCCTTTGGATGTGATGGGATGATATCTGATGCTTCGGGTGCTTGCGTGGTAGTGTTCTCTAATCCTTTGGGTGGGGGGGATGTGGTCAAAGCGGAAACAATGGAATTACTTATAGGATTGCGGATTATTCATGCTAGAGGCGATTCCAACATTCCTATCATTGTGGAATGAGATTCGGGAATCGTCATTAGAAGGATGAAAAGTAGTATAATGGGTCCTAGGAGGCTTTCTCATCTTATTAAAGAAGCGGCCTTTCTAGCATCATCCATGAGCACCTCATTTGTATGGATTCCTAGAGAGGCCAATTCGGTTGCCGATGGTTTGGCCAAAAGGGATGTTTCCAAGGAAAGTCTATTCATGGGTCCCATCACAGAAGAATTTTCCAATTAGTTCATTTTTTGTATGGGAGAGTCTCCCTCTTCATAGCTTTCCAATGTTGTATCATTTTAGCTACTCTTTTTCTCCATGTTTTGTAATTCTCTCTATTATTCCCCCCATTTATAAATATCCCTTGTTATCTAGCAAAAAACAACAATGATGTTTTATCTCTAAGGTTGTGTACATTTCATGTCAAAACTCGGGGTTTCCTAGGAAACTGTACTTTTTTCCTAGGAAACACCACTTTTCTGTTGTCTGTTGCATGGGAATACCACCTGGGAAAACCACATTAGGTTTCAGACTTTTCTCATCGAGGGCTAAGTTCTCCCATATATAGATGTTAACCCATTCCGACCATTTTGGTCAGAATAGGAGGACAAGGGAAAGAAAGGAAACCATTTTGCTCTCAAACGGTCATCTTCAAACTCATGACAGCATCATCTCTTCCACCTGTTTGCAAGCTCAACAAGTCTCTATTTCTTCCATCTTTTCGTTTTTCTCTTTTCATTCTTATCCCATTTTTTGGTTGATTTCAAAGCCAGGGTTTCTACAGAGGGTATTAATATTGCTTGGGCATCGTCTTTATTGCTTCCATTTTTATTTTTTATTTTTTATTTTTTTCAAGATCAATTTTCTATTTACTTTTCTCTGGGTTTTTAAATTTTTGAGCTTGTAGTTTTTTCTTTTCTCTGTCTGATTGTGTTTTTGATTCAATGGGACTCTATCATGGGAAGCCTACTGAGAAGCTTCAAAATCAAGCAGAGGACCCTATGACTTTCGATGGTGTTGAACCTGTAGTAAATTCTGAAATGAGAAAAACTTCAAATTTTCCCCTTCTACAGCCTCAGTTCATTGCCAAGTGCACTCAAGAACTCGCCCGCTAACTCGAGTGTTAGTTTGACTCCCTTCTGCATCTTGTTCGACTCCCCTCTGCATCTTCTAGTGACCATTTCCTACTCCTTCCCCTACCAAGCACATCAAGGCATTGCTCGCTCGCAAGCATGGTTCTATAAAACCTAATGAAACCTCGATTCCTAAAGGAAATGAGTGTGAAATTAGGTTGGATAAGAATTTTGGGTTCTCGAAGCAGTTGTCTACCAAGTATGAGCTTAGGGAAGAGGTTGGGAGTGGGAATTTCGGGTATACTTGTTCTGTAAAGGCAAAAAAAGATGAAATTAAGGGCAGGAGGGCAGTCAAGGATATTCCTAAAGCAAAGGTTCATTTTTTTGTAAGTAGTGAGGCATTTCTTTTTTATGTTGGGATATCATAGGTGACAGAAAAACATCGCTTGTATGTGCCAAAACCTTAGATTTTCTAGTGTGTTTTCTGAGTGCTACTTAGTAAATTATTTGTTTATTTTCTTTTTTAGATGACGAACTTATTAGACTCATAGCTACTCAAATTTGAATTTGAAAGCAGCAATGCCTTTCTTCTATTGTCAGTGGCTGTCAATGGCTGGTGACCCTTGTTGGGACTTGGGACCACCAATAAATAATGCACCATGTCTCAAAACTTCCCTTGCCAGGCTCTTGTTCTATCTTTCTTCAGAATTGGAGGAGAAACAATATGGAAAGGTAAGTTGATGTGGTGGCAATGCAATGGCTAGAAAAGCATCAACCTTTGTGGAAAGCCAAGACCAAGGTTTTCTAGGAAAATCAAGTGATCTACTTATTGCCCACAGATTGTGTCCTAAATTTTACTAGCTTTTTTATGTTTAGGGAGGGTTTTACGAGTGTTTTAATGTAATAAGGCCATATGAACCATGGGTAGGGAGTTAAGAGTGAATTAGAAGAGTCTGAAGAGTTTTATTTATGTTGTTTTTTTTTACAATTTATGAGTGCTGGCCATGCAGCCCATACATGAGGGTATTTTAGTCTTGTTCTTATTAAAGGCTTATAAATGCCTCTTTAGAACTCTTGTACAACCAGTTTTGGCTGAAATAAAGAATTTGAAGTTGGCTTTGAGTCATACGGCTGGGAATCTCATCCAATCCCTCATGGTTAAAGTGAGTTCTTCCCTCTTTCTTTCTTAATCTTTATTCCTTTCTTTTCCTTCTCTTCTCTAATCTTCCACCTAACTTCTTCATCTTCTTATTCTTCTTCTTTAAACTTTCTGTAGAGAATCTTGTTTCACTCTCTAAAACTCCTTTACACCTTCTTTTAGCTTTTTCTTTGTACTTACACATCACCTTTCAATCTCTCCATTTTTTTTCCCTTGTTCTTCACTTCTTTTCGCTAGATTCTTGAATTCTAGAAAATTTCTAGCAAGTATACCTCTTCTAATTACTTTTCCTCTTTTCCTATGAATTCAATTCCTTATAGGTCTAACATATTCATATAACCTAATACACTGATCTACATTCATATAACCTAATACACTAATCTACATAGGCTTTCCCAATTTCTAACCCTAGATTCTAGCCTTTTCTTAAAATTTCCCAAGTTTTGAACCCTAAACCCATCCCTCTTCTAACCGTACACCCATACCTTTGTTTTTATTTAATTTTTATTTCAAAAATATCAAATACTATATAAACTGGGGAGCAGCTGCATGTCCCACCATGTCCCATCCTTTTAGGGTTCCAAAAGTGAAAGCCCAACTTTCTTGATTTTGGACAGATTTTGGGCATTCTTCTAATTCCGTCACTCCTTCAATTCTTCTTAAATCCTTGTTTTTAATTACTCCTTGAAACATTCTTGAATAGGAATTCTTAATTCTTTATTGAAATTTGTGGTTTCTTGAATTATTTAATTATTTTTCAGCTTTCTTTAATTTCAATTTAAGCTTTTGTGGTTGTTAAATAATTATTGCAGGCATCTTAGTCCATTAGATCCTACATCATAAGTTCATGCTCACACTCTGGAGCCTTCATATTTGCATCACTCACTAGCTGCTTACACCCATTGCAAAGCCTGAAAGTTCATAGTACTAGTGGCTTGGGCTTGTGATTGGGGCTGGAGATGCATGTAAAATTGAGGTTGATGCTCTCCTATTTTGTGTACGGTGTGTGTTATGGTATTACTGTGTGAGTTATGACCTATGAAGAAGACTCTTCAGACTGACGGTGTGTGTTATGATACTACTTATCATCAATTTCATCAATCTTTAAAAGCAATCTGTTTAGGTGTATATTTTCCCACCCATTTTCTTGGGTATCAGACGGTTGAAAAGTTATTCCCTTTGATTTGCTTCCCCATGGGACGGCCTCAAGAAAAGAAAAAAGTTTTGCTTTCTTTTCCTGTTCCTTCCCATTATAAGGTGGTTTTCTTTCCCTTTCCTATCCTAGGCATTTCATTCGAAACAGACCCTAAGGAATTCAAGTACAGAAAAGGCATAGAGGAAGGAAAAAAAAGCATCCAACTTACGGAACGTATTGACCAGGAGCTATACAAAAAAACTACAAGATACCAAAAGGTCAAGGTTCACCTACAACGTATATGACAATGATGATAATTATGCAAAATGAAAATATAAGAAAATGAAAAGATTAAACCAACATACAAGGTTACAAGTGACACATACAAACCAACAATCATACAATTCACTTAAGAGGAACACGAAAGTAGTTAAAATAAAAAAGAAGGCCAGGGACCTGTTAAGGAATTTCCAAGGGCTCGCTAAATTTTTTGTTTATTCAAGGAAAAACTGTATGTCAGGTTCATTAACAATGGAAACAAGAAAAAAGGATCCCAATTCATTAATCAAACTAAAATATAGCCATGTGAATAAAGAGAACCACAAACTCTAACATCATCCCTTTATTACTCTCTTCTTAAAATGATTAATACCCATGAACATACTAAAATCAGAAACAGAAGAAAAGGAAGAAAAGAAAAAGAAAAGGTAACGGAGAGAGTGAGAGAGAAGAGATTAGCATCACATGTGCAAGATGATGCTTCATTCTCAGGATGACAATATACCAGTAACAAAACTATATTTTTCAATAAGGATACAAATATCTTAAGGAAAAAAGGCCGGTATCTGAAAAGCTTGTTCACCAACAATTAAGATAACAGGAAATGTATCAATACCTGATTCCAGTACTTCACCATCTCACATGCAAGCCTCCGTTTCACAGCTAGTGTGGCCTTGGTACTGTCAATTGCCATTCCAAGTTGAATATCAACACTCTGTGATAGATGAGGAAAAACGTATCAGAGAAAAGGAAAGCAAAACATTGTCTTATAAATTTTATATTTTCTCAAGAAAAACCCAAAAATTTATCCTGCTTATGGAAGCAAGAAAGATGCATGTACACCACCTCCAGTGAATTGTAGACTTCAAGTATCATATTAATCCTATCAATTCATAAGATTTTTTTTTTTTTTTTTTTTTTGATAATTAAGGATGAAATTATAATAAGAATATTTTAAACTAAATTTCAGAACATGTACTCATTAAGAAGAAGA
>JAOXJP010233642.1:0-10283 GCA_025762735.1 Platanus orientalis | reverse complement strand
GTCAGTGTCCATTTCTTCAAATCAGGAGAAAGGGCTTTCGTAAAATTTATCTATCAAGATTCCATCAAATACTGTAAAAAGCATGAAAAATCAGGTCTAAAAATCAGATGCTCGAATAACTCCGTGAATCGCACCTAAAATAAAAAATTCAGACAGTCAGTGGCCACACCACAGTAAATTCAAAGCCGTGAGACTATCAAATCCATGCTTATTTTCAAAAAATCCATGGCCCAAGTAATCATTTATACCCAAACCTAAAAAAAAAATGTTTTGTCTGTATTTAGCACGTGAAATATCCTTAAAAGTTCTGTCGGACTCGGAATGCAACGAGGTTAGAGCCATTTTCTTAGAATCTCCCCTATCCTCAATAAAGCACTTCACAAACCCTTGATTTAGGCAATGATTAGCCATTTAATCTCACTCAGCTTCAGGCAGCTAAAGAAAAATGATTCAGCCAAGTGACTCTGCTTTGGAAGACCCTCGGCGATTGCCCGGGAACCCAACTATTGATCTATCATCCTCTGTGGCCTTAAGACTCCTCAAACCTCAAATCCCCTAGATATGACCCAAGGTAGCATCCTATAGGGGAACCAGCAGCATCCCTTATACAAATCTGCCAAATCGCTCAAAAAATGGTTTTTGACCTAATTTCCTGCTTGGGTACCGTAATCCTGCATAGTCAGAAGCTGTGAACCACCTGGACCTAGGAGCATCTATCCTTGGGTGCCCCTAAGATCAATTCGACCATTTTTCCCTTCAATATTACATTCAAGAGTTTTTTTGGCCCAAAAACCTTGATTTGACCCCCTTACCCTTTTCATAATTTGGTTCCTACTGAACCAGTCCGACCGGAGCATTTGGGACATCTGAAAATGACACTGATTAGGCCGACTTCCAAGCACGGGAGCTCACACGGAGTGATGGCAGCAAGGTTTGAAAAGATCGAAATCCAGATATTATTTCGAGTGAGCTAAAGAGGAGATATTTTACATTAAATGCATCCTCATCTTTAGCCCATTTTTAAAGATCTTTGGAATAGAATCTTTTGACTTTTTTCTATCACCCTCCACCCTAGGATCTCCCCCATGGATTTCAAATCCCTAGTGAACCCCCCATAACCTTCCATTAAGCATCTTTGACCCTCCCCTTTAAGTTTGCACCCAATGGTGTTTTGCCGAATGGCATCTCTTAGGCCACCTCCATAACTCCTTTCATCCAACCTCATTACCACACCCCCTCATCTCACCCTCTATCAAGTTAGGTCAAGCCCCATCCAACCCTCCCCATGGCCATGTCACCCATCCATGCCTCTCCCTCCAATTAGATCCCAACCACACACCTAGATCTAATCCTAGCCCTACACTTAGATTAGGATAGCGATCATCCCCACCCTCCATACTATGATCCCTATCTCCAATCCAACCCTTTATCTAACTAAATTGGGGCTATAAATAGCCCCAATTTCGTGGTGAATAGGGTTGGAAACCCTAAACCCCAAATCAAAGAAGAAAAGGAGGAAGAAGAAGAGGAAAAGTGGACCTCACCCCCAACTCTTGGCAAGGTAAGCCTGGCCCTAGCCAAATTCATGTTTTATCCTTTAATTATGATCATTTAGCAACTGTTATAATGTCCAATTTATGCTAGAACACTGCGCTAAGTCGGGTACAAGGTAGAGGCTCAATTGCCTCTATCTTGCTCTTATTTTCAATCGGTTAGGGTGCCAATTTTTGTGTGGTTTTTGTAGAAGGCCTCTTGAGCCCAACTTTTACTATGTTAGACTAGACATATGTAGGATGCTTTGTATTTAATTTCATGATTTATTGAGTTGTGGAAGGACTGGAGATGGCCCCCCAAACAGACCTAAAAAAAATAGGTCTTTTGAGACCTAGTTTTGGGGGAATATTTTTCAATTTTTGTTTAAATTTTTCATGCATGATCTTAGGCCAAATTTTTTATATGTTATTCATATATGTACGGCCTGCTAGCATGCCAAATTTTAGAATTTTTAAGACCCCTAAGGGGTCTAAATGGATGAAAATGGGTTGCTGGATTTTGCTCCCAAGCCTAATGCCTATTTTTTAAGGGAATTAAAAAATAGGCATTGGGAAAACTGGCGTATGAAAATTAGGCATCAGAAAAAGTATGGGCTTATTATATATGGTTGAAAAAATCTCTCTCAGCTTTCGAAATTGACTAACCATGCTCAAATCTAAATTTTCTGGAGAGAGATATGTCCTCCGGAGTGTGAACTATTCAAACCCTAAAAAATAGACGTTGACAGCCTAAACAGGCGTTAGTTTTAAAAATAGGCATTAGGCAAGTATGGTCTCATTATATATGGTTGGAAAGATTTTTCTCTCAGCTTTCTGAATTGACCTACCATGCTCAATTACGAATTTTGTGGAGAGAGATATGCCCCCGGAGTGCAGAGTGTCTAAACCCAACACCTTATTTTTATTCAGTTAAAATTCAGGTGTTGACAGGAAATGTAAGCATTAGAGAAATTCAGGTGTTGGGATCTGGGACCCACCCTAGTGAAGCTTGACCTTCTCTAAAGCCTACACACAGGTAACTAACATCTGGAGATTCATCCACGTGCTTAGGCACCTCTGTGGGCCCTATTTACAGGTGTCAGGATGAATTTCAGGTGTTAGACCTGTGAAAGCCAAATGAAACTTAGCTTCAAACCAATCCATTACATAAACATACTTTAGGATACCTTCATTATAAATATCTCTTTCAGCATTCCTAATTATCATAGTATGGTTGATTATACACTTATAATTTCTAAGTGTATCAGATACTCAGACTTTACCTGGGAGACAACACTTGAGTAGTGGCTGCTACGTTAGCGTGACCGAGTTGAGTTAACCTACCCGTTCACTACATTTCAACCCGTCCCGACCTTTTACAGTCTTTACCTTACCTTAGGGTCATGTTGCAATGGTTTGCAACCTAAAGACCCTAAGACTTGGCTATATCACAGTTAGGTTCTCTAAACCATGCACATTGGTACAACATAGTCCTGACCCTTTTAGCTAACTCGCCTATATTTTGCAGCAGTGTGGAGTACTCTGTAAGTATCCAAATAATCTAAAATGAATCTACCCTACATCACTCTCACAGCCAGACGAACTTGACTACCGAGATTGGCACACACAACAAACCCTTAGAACTACATACAGTTTGATCCTGACAAAGCCCTAGGATCAAATTGAATCATAAGATCGGGTATGTAGGCAGCTTGAGACTATGTCTCAGGTGCAACTGTAATGATCACACCAAAGGGGTAGTCCAAACCAATAACTTTACATTTAATAGAGCATGGACTTTAGTATAATTTCAAACATGTATGAATGAGAGAAGCTACCCTAAAAAGGCGGGTATTTGGGGTGCCTAACACCTTTCCTAAATGCAACTAAACAACTTACCCTTAATCTCAGGAACTCAGACCAGTACTAAGAGTCAAAACCCCTAGACCTCTAGGTCTAGACTTCTCCTCTTCACCTGAAAAGGGGAACCGATGTCCAACTCCATCGGTTATCCCCAAGTTGGTGGCGACCCCAAGAAAAGCCTAACCCTCTTATAAAAGGGTTAGTAACCTCTCACGCATCAGCATCACGCGCCGAAGAGTGGGCCTGGAAACCACGGGCGGACGGTGGAATCCAAACCTCTCCCGAATACCGATGTCTACAACGGATGAGTTAAGAATGTGGTAAAAGAACAATAGCCTATTTAGTGACAACTAGAGCACTATTCATCTTGGAAGGAACTTGGCCTTTCATGTAAGAATGGAGTACATTGATAGGAGGTATCATTTAATAAGGTCTCTCCTAAAGGAATAACTGTTGAAGTTGAAAAAGATCCATATAAATGAAAACTCAACAGACATGCTTACCAAGGTGATGATAGTATAGGAACTTGAGATATGAAAAGCTTCAGTTGATCTCATGAGTAAAGATGAAGAAGAAAAGTTACAAGAGATTCGCAGGAAAAGAATAGGTCTCATCATGGGTACATAGGCTAAACAACAGGGAGAGAGAATCGGTCTCTAAGTGGGAGATTGTTGGGTGTGAAGCTTGATGCAATTGGGGCAGCAAAGAAAAAGTTAGAGAATTGGACCGATCCAAAGGGCTTGGTTCAATTCAATCATACCCAAATTGATCTGATCATAAGTGGACCGATCCAAGTAGACTCGGGATTATGCATACGAACACCAATGAGGAGGCGGCCTGATCCAATTTTAGGTTGGACTGATCCCACTTGGGCCTTGAACCGATCCGATGTTTTCTGAATCAATCTAACCTAATAAACTCAATTGCGAACTGACATAGAAGGTCTGTTGAGAAGGACTCTTACCAAGTTTGACCTCTATGTACTATATAATGTCTCCATTATTGTTTAGAGTTAGGAAGAGAAAAAAGAAAGTGAGGAAAGAGTGGTTTTGTGATAGATTGAGAGAGAACTCTTGTATTCTTCCAAGTTTTGTGAAGCTTTCTTTGTGGCTCTGTGGTTTTTTCCCAACTTGGTTTTTTCCACATAAATCATGTGTTTTGTGGTGTGCTCTTGGTTATGATTAGTCTTTGACTATTATTACTTTCATCTTGTTTGGTTCTATTCATATGCTTTGGAAAGATCCCCAACATATGTGTGTGATGGCGAGTGTCTCTCTTGTCGTGCTCTCCTTCTCCTTTTATAGATGACTCCTTGAAGTAGTGGGTCATGTCCTATCTCATTCACTCTAAAATTTAAATAATAACTGTTGATTCGGTTTCAAGAAGTTCACAAATTGTGGGCTCCTGCTGCTTTGCCAACTCAGCTACTAAAAACTGTTTTGCTGACTGGATCATCTGTCCAGTCATGGCTTGCCATGTATCTTGCCATTTTCGGATGGTAACACCTTGAAAATTTCCCAATTTCTATCCTGAATATATTCTTACCGTTGGGAATGAAGGAGGGGATAAGTCACATAACCATAATTCTACATGTGGAAAAAGACTAATGGACTGAGTTTGTAGATCTGCCTCTTCTGACCGATTGAAAGGTGATCGATTAGATTCTTGGTCAGTGGTTACATAATAGAAAAGGCAGAAAAATACACTGTTGGGACATTAATCGATGTGGTGCTTTAGTCAATGATTGGTCAATACCGACCTTAACACTACCAAAGTATTTTTCTAACAATTAGTGCTTCAATTGACATTGTATTTACAAGACTTAATTTGGGTAGTGCTCTGCCAATGATAGTTCATAGCTTAACTTCTACACCACTAGAGTATTTTACCAACCTTGAGTGCCTCAAAGTATGATGTATTGATTGATAAGACTCCACTTCGGGTGGGGCTCTAGTTTGAACAAGTGGTTTTTCCAAAACTGGGTCCATCAAGCGAGAGACCTTCCCTGTCTATTAGCGCATTTACAGGTAGACCTTCCCTGTCTATTAAATGAAGGCCAAGTTCAATGCTCGGCTCAAACTGTGAATACGCATTTACAGGTCAATGGTTGGAAAATACGCATTCACAGCTTTGCCTTCCCTGTCTATTATTCAATGCGCATTCGCTCAGTTCAAGCTGCCTATTGAATGAAGGTCAATACGCAATTTCAATGGTTGGAAAATACGCATTCACAGCTTTGCCTTCCCAGTCTATTATTCAATGCGCATTCGCTCAGTTCAAGCTGCCTATTGAATGAAGGTCAATACACAATTTCAATGGTTAGAAAATACACATTTACAGGTCAAGGTCAGGCCCTGTCACATGAAGGCCAAGCTCAGGCTCGTGAGGAGCCTGAGTTGCCGAGTTCGGGTTCCGCTTGCTAGTGAAAGTTGGCTAAGACTTGGTTCGGCTTGGCTTACTAGAAAAATAAAGGCCCAACATCCTAATGATCTATTAGTCTAATTTGTCTTCTTTAAACATTAAAATTATTATAATATGTAATATTATTAACCAAATCAAGCTCTTAATGAGTTAAGCTTTTAGCAAGCTGAGCTTAGTAAAGCTCGGCTCAGGATCACTTAGGAAACAAGCTAAAATCAAAGCTCAAACTCGGCTCACTGAATTTAAAACAAGGCTCAAGCTCATTTGAAACTAGCATCAATCAAGCACCAATTTTTGTAGTGACAAAAAAATGAATTGTACCAATTTTGGGTTAGAAATTTCAACCCAATGAATCCGATGCAGAAGCATGATTGGTCCAATCCAACCCATTCCCACCCTAACGTCCCATGCATTGTTTATAGAAAGATGAGTTATGCTTAGTTTCAAGCGCTTATAAAATAGTCATTACGCAATTGCCATATGTCTAACAAATTTCCTTCAACCAAACAACCCAATGGTGTTTGTAAGCATGAGCCTAAGGTTATTTTGCTCATTTTCTATCCATGCCATTCTTCTCTCATACACGAGCTTGCTTCATTTGGAACGCACACCAACTGCAAATGCATCCACCATCACTAGCACCACCTTTAATGAAGGCGACAAGGATCGGCTTGCCTTGCTTGCTTTCAAGGCTCAGATAAGAAGCGATCCCCTCCAAGTGATGAGCTCATGGAACGATTCTCTCCACTTCTGCGAGTGGCAGGGTATTGTATGCAGTCGCCAGCATCGAAGGGTCACAAAGTTGGAGCTGTGGTCCAAGGGATTGGGGGGATCTGTATCACCCGCCATAGGGAACCTCGCATTCCTTGTGAATGTGAGTCTCCAAAACAACAGCTTCAGCGGTGAAATCCTCCTCCCCCCCCCAAGTTGGTCGTTTATTCAGAGTCAATCTGTCCCGTTGCTCCAACATTCGATGGCTCCTTTTAAGTAGAAATAAGCTCATAGGGAAGATTCCTGTTGAGCTTGGTTCTTTGTCGAAGCTTATTGTACTATCATTTCGCTCCAATGAACTAACGGGAGAAATCCCACCTTCGTTGGGGAACCTTTCATCACTTGAATATCTTCAACTAGGTTACAATAGGTTGGGAGGAAGCATTCCAGATTCCCTAGACCAACTGAAAAGCTTCTATTTTCTCGCTTTAAGTGCAAATATGTTCTCAGGTATGATTCCTCCCTCGTTTTACAATATCTCCAGTGGAATTTTTTCAGTGGTACAGAACCAACTGTGTGGAAGTCTTCCGACGGAGATCGGCCTTACTCTTCCTAATCTTCAAGAGATTTATATTGGAGGGAACCAATTTTCAGGACACATTCCTGTTTCTTTGTTTAATGCTTCAAGTCTTCAAACTACAATTGATATCGGTGCAAACAATTTCACTGGACAAGTGCCCATTAAGTGGGGAACCTAAAGAATCTCTGGCGGTTAAATATAGGTTGGAATCGCCTTGGAATCAGGAAAGCCAGTGATTTGAATTTTCTCACTGCTTTGACCAACTGTAGCCGTCTGTCAGTTTTGGTAATCGCCATGAGTGATTTTGGAGGGATGCTACCAGACTCTATTGCCAATCTTTCCAACCAACTCAGCCATCTACATTTTCAGCAAAGTAAAAAATATGGAAGCATCCCTCAAGGGATTGAGAACCTCGGAAACTTGATTGTTTTGAACATGGCAGATAACTTATTAAATGGTGAAATTCCCATTGGAATTGGCATGCTACAGAAGTTGCAAGCATTTTACTTACATGGAAATAGGTTCTCAGGACAAATTCCTTCTTCCATAGGAAACCTTTCTTCATTGTACATTCTCAATCTATCAAAAAACATTTTGAACGGAAGCATTCCTTCAAACATTAGGTTTTGTCGATCTTTGCAATATCTAGACCTTTCTCAAAATAACCTCTATGGTCCCATACCAAATGAAGTCATTGATTGTCCTTCCTCATCATTGATATACGTTAACTTAGCTCATAACTCTTTAATTGGGTCACTCCCTTTGGTAATGGGTAACTTGAAGAGTCTTGAAGAATTGAATGTTTCCAACAACCAGATTTCTTGTGAAATTCCTATAACACTTGGTAGTTGTTTGAGCTTGGAAAACCTTTATATGGAGGATAACTTCATTCAAGGATCCATTCCTCTATTTTGCAGTTCTTTGAAAGGTCTTCAAAATTTAGATCTTTCACGCAACAACTTGTCTGGTCAAATTCCAAATGGTTTGGCAAATCTTTCCTTATTGAAAAATTTGAACTTGTCTTTCAATAGTCTTGAAGGTGAGGTACCAATAGAAGGAATCTTCAAAAATAAAACTTCAATTTCGATTGTCGGAACAAGAATCTTTGTGGGGGTATCCCTGAATTACAGTTGCCCACATGCTACATCAAAGATTCTAAGAAAGGGGGAAGACATGTTATAATCTCTATAGTTAGTGTGGTTCTATCTTTAGTTTTGGTGGCATCATTTTATTTTCTTTACGGGAGAAGAAAGCTAACAAGGAAACCTTCTTCCACATCTTCATTAAGAGATGGGTACTTCCGTGTTTCTTATAATGATCTCCTTAAAGCAACAAATGGATTTTCTTCAGCCAATTTGATTGGTGTTGGAAGCTTTGGATCAGTGTATAAAGGAATTCTTTGTCAAGATGAACCACCTGTTGCTGTGAAGGTACTCAACCTTCAAGAGCGAGGGGCTTCCAAGAGTTTCATGGCTGAATGTGAAGCTTTGAGAGAGATTCGGCATCGAAACCTACTCAAGATCTTAACTTGCTGCTCAAGTGTGGACTTTCAAGGTAATGATTTCAAAGCTCTTGTTTTCGAGCTCATGCCTAATGGGAGCCTTGAAAACTGGTTGCATCAAAGTACAAATGGACAACATCTGAATGATGATTTGAACTTCAGCCAGAGGTTGAACATAGCAATTGACGTTGCTTCTGCTTTGGATTATCTTCATCACCACTGCCAAACCCCTATTGTTCACTGTGATCTAAAGCCAAGCAATGTCCTTCTTGATGATGACATGGTGGCCCATCTCGGTGATTTTGGGTTATCAAAGTTCCTTTCTATGCCCTCCAACTATTCCTGTAAAAATAAAACAAGTTCAGCTGTCATAAAGGGATCTATTGGGTATGTTGCCCCAGGTATGATTTCAACCTATTTTCCTTCTTTTCTTTTATAATTTGATTAGTAGAATTATTGAACATCGAATGCAAGGTATTTCAATTTAAACAATATGAACATCCCTCTTCACACTAAACTAAGAGATGCATGAAAATTGCAGAGTACGGTATGGGTGCTAAAGTTTCCATACATGGGGATGTCTACAGTTTTGGGATACTTTTGTTGGAGATGTTTACAGGAAAGAGACCGACCGATGACATGTTTAACGATGGTCTAAGCATTCATAAATTCTCTGAGATTGCTTTACCCGAGCTGGTAATGGAAATTGTGGATCCTTGTTTACGTTCAGAGGAACAAGATGAAACTGTCACTAATATAGAAGACCAAAGTTGCAGAAGAGGTAGGATGCAAGAATGCTTGGTTTCGATAATTAGAATTGGAGTTGCATGTTCTATGGAATCACCTGGTAAACGAATGGACATCAAAGATGTCATCAAGGAGCTGCATGTGATTAAGGAAGTGTTTCTTGGAATCGGGATACGTGGAGAAAGTTGAAATAGGTAACTTTTGGGAAGAGGAATATTTGATCATAGTAATCAAAAGTTGAAATAGGTAACTTTTGGGAAGAGGAATATTTGATCATAGTAATCAATAAGAGGAAAATTTGAAGTCATAGCCATAATCGTAAAATAAAGCTTATTGATGGGATAGTCATGTATTGATTATTTGTAGAAGAATGTTCATGATTCTGGATTTCACTAAGTTCTTATATGCTACCATATCACTAAGCATATGATCCATTTTTGTATAGATGAGAAAGTGGACTTGTAAAGTGTTTTATATATTTTGTTATGCTTTGTAATATTTAACTACGGGATTATTCTATTCTAGAAATTACTGTTTATATTTTGGATAGTATGTGATAAGTTGGCTTGTTTGTATGTTTTTGGTTGTCTTTAGCCAGTTAGGTTGGTCACATAAAGCTCATTTGAATATATGTTTCATTCCTTATTATTTTTGGTGGTGTGAGTGGTTTATTAGCAAAAAATGTAATACCTTTTGTCTATGGTTAAGAGATCTTGACTTTCATATCTTTCCAACTATCTCATGAGCAATAGGGACAAGCTACTAAATGGATTTTACATGAGATATTTGATGCAGCAGAATAGAAAAGAAGAAGAATTCTTCTGAAAATATTATTAATTCCAAGATGTTTCCCTTCGAATTACAATGCCACATAAATACAATTTCGTGCTAAAACAAAATTGGAAAGCAAATAACGAAAAAATAGAAA
>JAOXJP010233641.1:0-10283 GCA_025762735.1 Platanus orientalis | reverse complement strand
TTTTCATTGCATCTGGGCGCCGATGCAACGCCCCTTGCCAATTTTTCACCACATTCGGGGGATGAGGTGCCCCTCGCAATTTTTCGCCACATCCAAGGAATGAGGCTCGTCGCTTAAAGGTGGAGGCTGAACTAAAGAAGGTTGACATTGATAATATTCAAGTTTCTAATGAAATTGCAGAAAACAGGGAGAAACAAGATGAGATCTAATGATGTGTCAATGCTATCTCCAGCAACTGTACCTCAACTCTAGGTGAACAAATGGATGTCTTGGACAAGCTAATTGCTAAACAGCTAATGCAGCAGAATGATGACACAGCCTTTGATGTTTTTCCAAGTCAAACTACTTGTGCTAGTTATAGGGTAGAAAATTCAACATCGGACAATTCATCCCACACATGCTACATGGTTTAAGCCCTTGAAGTCTTTCAATGGTGTTGATCCTTCATCACTAGGTTATTTTGATGGGCTCGAGGTTAACTTTTTTTAAACTAGAGGAGAATGATGTGAGACTTGAAACAACCCATATTCAAATTTTATGGGCCTGTGCAGGGTATTTTTGGTATTTGGGTTTAAAATTTTTATTCAGTAGTTTTGAGTTAATCTAGGTTATTTTCTTGTTAGTCAATTTAGGGATATTTATTTATTTTTAAGTAGAAGTGGTTTTGTTTAACTTTGAGGATGAAACAAAATTTTTGTCGCTGTCATTTTTCTTTAGGCCTTATGTTGGTGGGTCAAAACATACTCATTTGGTTTAATTTTGGTGTCATTTGAAAGCTTATTCAGTTACTATTCTAATGAGTCCAAAATCTTGTGAATCCAATGGATTTAGTGAAGTTATGGCCAAAATACTGGTGTGCAATCACTTTGTGATGGGAATTAGTTATTTTAGAGTTCTATTTTTTTAAGACATCTAGTTAGAGTGGGATTTGAAAATCTGAACTTTGAAACCTTTATATATATTTTGTAACTCAAAATTTCAATAATGAATGAATGAAATTTTGAAGAAAATTGTGCTAAACAGCTCTTGGATGCGTGAATGTCTCCAACCTAAGGTGTGATTGTGTAGACAACAACTAGTATTTTGTAGTTGGTGCCTTTTTCTCTTGCTATTCTTCTTCTTTGATTTTTTTATTTTATTTTTATCCCTTGGCCCTACATCAATTTGGTATCAAAGACAAATGAAGCTTAAGCAGTGTTTGGCATTGCTGAAAATAAGTGTTTATGCTGTTTTTTGCTTAAAATAAGTAGAGAACTACTTTCTTCCTTGTTTGGGTATTACACGCAATAAGTACTTTTTTAAATAAGTAGAATAAAAAAATTTGCTTTAAGTAGAAGCAATTTCTCACCTGCTTATTGTAGGAGACTTGTCGGTAGGGCTGTCAACTATCCACCTAGGCATCTGTATTTGGTTTGTATTCGATCTGCTTAAGGTGAATACGGATGCATTTATATTCGATTCGTTTAAATATTCACTTCATATAACAAATATTTGTTTATAAATGAACCGAATACAGACACACATTATTATTACTCTAAATTAAGAGTGTGCGAAGCAGTTGTGTAGGAAGCGAAAGATTGACATTATGTTGCTCTAGGAAATAAAGCTTGCCAAGATGAGTATAAAGGAGGGATCTAGGCTCTACGGTCATCAGTGCTTTGACTTTAAACACAAAAATGCAGTTGGGAGAGCATGGGGTCTATTGGTGGCTTGGAATCCAGCAAAAGTGATAGTGGTTGATACCAGAATTGGTGAGTTCTTGGTATCTGTCAGATGCATATCAAAAGAGGAAAACAAGGGTTTATGGCACAAATGATCCTATGCTGTGGGATCAATTTTGGAAGGAGCTCAAAAGAATAAGGTCTGAGTGGAATTTGCTGTGGTGTATTGGGAGGGGGGGCGGAATTCAAAATTATCCGGTATTCAAAGGAGAAGTGGGGAGGGTGCAGGTTGAGTTCCCACATGAGAAAATTCTTAGACTTTATTGAAGCACACTATCTCATCGTCCTCTCGCTTGAAGGGGCCTCTTATACCTAGTCTAATAATCAAGACACCTTGGTTATGAGCAGGTTGGATCGCTTCCTAATTTGGCCACTCTGGGAAAATCACTTTCTTAGATTAGTCAGGTAGCCCTCACGAATCCAATCTCTGATCACTTTCCCATCCTCCTAAACCAGGGTGTGTACTCGAAGGGCCGATTTCCGTTTCGTTTTGAATTAATGTGGTTGGAAGTTCAGGGTTTCAGAGAAAAGGTGAAAAATTAGTGGAATTCTTTTCGTTTCCCGAGTATGGCCAGCTTTGTTTTCAGACAGAAACTTAGAGCTCTAAAGGAGTCGTTGAAGATTTGGAATTTAAGTAAATTTGAAAGAATTGAACATCAGAAAAATGAATGCTTGAAGACAATCAAAGAGTTGGATTTGAAGGAGCAACATAATGGGCTGGATCAAGTGGATAAGGAGACGAGAAAAAAAGGAGTTCATAGATTGGACGTGTATGGAAGAAATCAGCTAGAGGCAAAAGTCAAGAATAACATGGCTGAGGAAGGGAGACAACAATACTTGTTCTTTTATAAAATGGCTAACGGGTGAGCTAAATCCAACTGCATAGAGAAATTATGGGTATCCGGTGGTGGATAGAAGATAAGAAAAGAATTGTGCATGTCATTTAGAATTATTACCAAAACCTTTTCAAGGTTCCTTTCAGGTTTTGGCCGAAATTGGATGGCTTGACATTCAAAAGAATATCCCTTGATAGTCAAGCATGGTTGGAGCTCCCCTTTCGTGTTAAGGAAATTGTAGAAGCTATTAAATGCTACAGGGAACACAAAGCCCCCGGTCTGGATGGCTTTCTGCTGAAATCCTATGCTGAATTCTAGGAAAGGATGTAATGGAGGTTTTGAATGAGTTCCATGAGAATGCTTCTTGGTGTCATAGCTTGAGTGTTACCTTCATCACTCTCATTCCCAAAAAAAAAATGGGGTTGCGGAGATAAGAGATTTTAGACCAATCAGTCTTGTGGCGAGCATGTATAAAATTCTAGTTAAGGTGTTGGCTCGCAAATTAGAGGCAGTCCTGGGTGAGGTAATCTCGGAAAATCAATGTGCTTTTGTCAAAGGCAGGTAGATAGTCGATTGTTCTCTTATTGTGAATGAATTAGTGGATGATATGATGAAGAAAAACAAAGCCGGGGTTTTATGCCAGGTAGACATAGAAAAGGCTTATGACCATGTTAATTGAGATTTTTTAGACAATGTGATGCACATGATGGGGTTTGGTAGCAAGTGGAGATATTGGATGAAAGTTTGTGTTTCATCGACATCTTTCTCAATCTTGGTGAATGGCTCCTTAGAAGGATTTTTCAAAAGCAGTCGTGGTTTACGTTAAGGCATCCCGCTCTCTCATTTTGGTTTCCGAATCCCTTACCAGATTATGTCTCAAAGCGGGTGAAGAGGGCCTGTTGGAAGGCTGGGAGGTGGATCCTTGTGGTCCCTCAGTTTCTCTACTCCAATTTGCTGATGACACTCTTCTATTCCTAAAAGCAGACGAAGAGCAGTTTCGGGTCCTTCAGTGCATTTTATTGCTTTTCGAAGTTGCTCCGGGTCTTAAAGTTAACTTGGGAAAAAGCATTTTAGCTGGAGTGGGAAGCTATCCTAATCTGGAAGGGATGGTCGAAATTCTGGGTTGCAAAGTGCAAAAGATTCCTCTCAGTTATCTGGGCCTTCCGCTAGGAGCTAAATTTAAATCTAAAGATATATGGAATCTGCTGATCAAAAAATAAAAAAAGGGCTGGTAGCATGGAAGGGTCTTTATATTTCCAAAGGTGGGAACCTCACATTGCTCAAAAGTGTCCTCTCCAATCTCCCAGTGTATTTTTTATTCTTATTCTCCCCTCCAAAATCAGTGATCGATAGAATAGAGTAGATCCAACGTAACTTCCTATGGATTCTTTTGAAGGTAAAAAAAAGTTGCACTTGCTGGGGTGGCTAAGGTTTGCAAGCCGATCAATCAAGGGGATTTGGGCATCCGCTCAATTAAGCAATTAAATAAAGCTCTGCTCGGGAAATGGTTGTGGAGATTCTTTGTTGAGCAAGATTGCTTGTGACGTAAAATCATTGTTCTAAATATGAACCCAGGATATGGACACTGGGAGAGTAAGAACTTTAGAGGGGCCTATGGCCAGTGGCGGAGCCGCATAGGAGCAAGGGGGGCAACTCCCCCCCCTTAATGTCTAAGTACTTTTGTAATACTGATGGGCCAAACAAATTTTATTCCTGATTGGAATCAATTGCCCTCCTTGATTGGAATCAATTACCCCCCCTTAATGTGTGAGTACCTCATGATTGAAATCAGTTGCCCCACCTTACCAAAAAATGAGTTCACATCAATTCCAATCTAACTGAACTGGTACCACTCCATTTTTTGCTCAGGATGTGACACAATGTTTAACAAAGGGTGCCTTAATAAAGGGTGCAAATTTCCTATCCAGAATAGTGTCCCGGGTGCCAAGTGACTTCATTTGGAATAAAATGGGTGGGAATTTAAAATTTCATCCAACCACTGCCCATTTTATTCCATGTGAAGTCACTTGGTGTATTGGACAGAACATTTATTTTGATTAATAAATGCATAGGTACTTATTAATTGTATATTTACCATAATACCCTCTGATTCATGTGTATTGGCTCAAACACCCTTTGTAAGGCCACATGTCACGCACTGATTGCCAATAGAGTGGTACCTATCCATTGGGACCGGAGATGAATTAAAATCTCAGAGAATCCTTGCCTTCGGATTAGGTGTGCCTCTTAATGGGTGCCAACAGTGTGCTCGCAACTAGTAGGTGACACGTCACGTTGAAAAAGTGATTTACACTTTTTGGGGTGGTGTTTTTCACTTTTTGATGTGATGTGTCACCCTCTAATTGTGGGTGTACCATTGGCACCCATTAAGGGAGCACACATAATCCTTTGGGTTGCCCCCCTTACGTGAAAATCCTGGCTCTGCTCCAACCTATGACACAGGGGTTTGGAAGGGAATTTCTAAAGTGTCAGAGGTGTTTGGGAAGTTTTTGAGGTTGTAAGTGGGTAGAGGGGATCAAGTGCGTTTTTGGAAGGGTGTGTGGTGTGGTGAGGTGCCCTTGGAAGAGGCTTTCCTTGCTATTTACCAATTAGCAGGCAAAAAAGATGGCTCGGTGCAGCAACATTATGTTATTACTGATGACAAGGTTGATTGGCATCTTCATCTGAGAATGAACTTGAATGATTGGGAGATTGGGGAGGCTATTACCCTATTGGAAGCGTTACAGACTTTAAAAAGAAATATTACGGAGGAGGACAAAAGGGTGTGGATAGGTTATAGGAGTAGAGAATTTTCTGTCTCCTCATTCTACGAAGTGCTAAATTATAATGGACCAGCCAGTTGCCTTGCTGATTTCTTCTGGAAATCCAAAGTCGTGCCCTCTAAGGTGGCATTCTTTGTGTGGATTCTGTATCATGGGAAGTCGCCCATGCTAGACCTCCTTTAATCCAGAGGTATCCCCTTAGTTAACAGGTGTTTCTCCATTGCAATTATGCCTTCAAGGTGTGGGATCGTTGTCTTCAAAGATTCAATCGGTATTGGGTTCAACACTCCTTCATCCAATCCTTGTTATGGGAATGAAGCCAAGTTAAAGGCTCTGGGCTGTCAATGAGGGGCCGAGAGTCATGGAAATGGCTGTCGTTTGCTGTGTGTTGGTGTATATGGAAGGAGCGAAACAAGAGGATCTTTGAAGACCGTCTAGTAATGGAAGTTGTCTTCCAAAATGAGATTTTCTCCCACTTGTTCTCATGGTGTTGTCTGTCAACATCTCTCTCTAATATTTAGATCAAGGATTGGACTTTTGAGTGGGAGTCCATTGTCTTCTCTTAGTGCGGCCTAATGAAGGTCTTGTATCTCTCATGCATTGCCTCATTTTAGGCTTCTTTTAATATATTACCTTATTTATCAAAAATAAAATAAAATGTTATAGATAAGATGATATACATTAAAAGAATAGAACCAAATTGTAACACCCCGAGGCTGACAACTCCACTATTTGGATCCGGGACGTTACCTTAAGAAGGGTAACTAATGCAACTGGTTGTTCCTAGTACCGTTTGTCCTTTAGAACTAGAATTTGGCAGAAATCTATATGCTGTTTTTACCGAAATTTCGGCAGCAGAACAACTGTAGTATGGACCCTTGGGAAATTCCCAGATCATATTAGGAGGGTACCTGATAAATCACAAGACAAATAACACTCCAATAATGTAATATCATCCACCACATCATCGTTTTCCTTTCCGACAACTCCATAAACTTGTCATTAACTTCTTTATTCGTTAAAAACATCTAATAAGAAGAAACATCATCAATTGAGTTTTTGAATGCATTCTAAGTTCTCAAGTACAGTTTATTGATGATTTTATAAAAGATAAAATAAGCCTCCTAAATAAAAGAAACTGTTTCCCATCAATTTATTTATCCGTTGTCCTGCTACTTGCTCTTTCACCCTTGGAACGTAGTAGAGTGGTCCGTCCACTAAGGAATCGATCCGTCTCTATTTGAAATGTTTTAATAAAGTTTGTTAGCTCAACTCATGTAAGTAACCCCAAATTGGTGTTTCCACAATCTCCAACCACCTTCACACATTATAGCATGCACACAATACATGTGGCATTTCTAATTCAATCGTCTCTCTCTCTTTCTTTCTCTCTCTCTCTCTCTCTCTATATATATATATATATATATATATATATATATATAACTGCAAACATGAACATCATCGAAGAGGCTAGTAATTCCATCACATACAATGAACACAATGTTGTACTTTTTAACATTTCATAGAGATGATTCAGAATGTGTAATCTTGTCATTTAAGGTAGACGATTAGGTTGGGCTTCAACATTGGAGTTAGTTTAGTCACAGGTGCGTTCACCTGACTGGTGCCCCCATCTATGTTCCTAATACATGGGATAACCGTTCGTAAAACATATACGGAATAACAATTTGTGTAAAGATACACATGATAACCATCCATGTCTATAAAACACAGGATAACTTGTTACGACCCAAATCCGCGGGCCAATAAGTGGGCCGGGTCCAGATCCGTGACATGGGAATGACCCGCCCCAAACCCGTTTCTCACACAGGGAGACCAATGTGCTTAGAGTGGGACATCTAACCCTCTTATAAATTCATTTCATAATCCAAGTTAATGAGATTCATTATCCTTTCATGTCCATTTCCAATATACCACATCTCATCAGAATAGTAAAATCAATGACACAGTCTAACAAGTGCAGCGGAATATATATATGTGATCAGTTTAGAAGTAAAAACATCTCACAGTCATCCCATCTCAGTAAAATAAAGTATAAAGACAACCAAAAATGAAAACTAAATAATAGGATAACTAAATATGATGTACTCTTATTCTTACTTTGATTCCTCAAACATAACTAATTGGGGTAAGCTTAACGAGCTTAGCAGGAAGGCATGCAGTTTATACAATACTAAAAGAAATTAAAGATAATCATAGTAACAATAAAAATAATCAAGATAATTGAGGAATCCTAGCAAGAATAAGAGTACATCAAGTCTATTAAACATGTATTCTTACTATGATCTGAGTACACACAAGTCATAAGATAATCACAAGAATATCTAAAATAGATCTGGTTAAATCATGCATATGCTACATGCTATATGCCACATGCTAAGTACTATGTGCACATGTGCAATAGTGTATGTGTTACATGCAAATCACAATGGTATCCCATCACATATCATATCTGAGTGTAAATGAACCATTAAAGGACTCCGATAAAGCATATCATATGTAATCCATAAAAGGTGTCCAGTAAAGCAAATCATACAACCTGAATAGGGGTCTCCAACATAGCACGTCATATGTTGGGTAATTAGGGCCGTCTTCACCTATTAATGTGACCCGGTGATTGGGTATTTGAAGCCATAAAGCTAACTTACAAAGGGGTCTACAGCCCCACGAAGGACAAACCATGAAGAGATCTCCGGGCCCACGAAGGGCAACCGATATAAGGGTCTCCGGGGTCATAAAGACCATACATATATATAAAGGTCACAAGGACCAACCCACTTAGGGGTCTCCAAGTCCAATAGGGCATATTCTCACATAAGGGTATCATATCAAATCCTCGCATCCAAAACCACATTCCAAAACCTTGTTTTTGTAAAATAAGGTAGATACTATATGATCATACCATTTGAAATATCTATGTGTTTCATCTCATAAAAAGTCCAGTGAAGTAATAGAAAATCACATGAAAATGGTCAAATGCTAATATGCAAGTGAAGGTACTTGGTCCATAACTAGAGACATAAGGGATACTAATGGATGTAAAATCATTTTATGACAAAGTTTATGTAGGTAGAAAACCAAGTATCTTAAATCCTTTTTTAAAAAAATTTATGTAGAAATCCCTTGTAAAAAGCCACATAAAAATCATAGAGTAAACCATGCCGATGTGATAACATGCACATGCTACTAAGAGATATCACATGATGTAAAAGGTAATATAGTCATATGAGGATTAATAGATTTAGCACAATTCATTATTGTATAATGTGAATCAAATGAAACATACCAAAGAGAGTGATGGAATAACATAAGAAGTCAATAGAGCATCACAATTGGGAATAAGTCAACACATATTTGAGAGAATCTATCATAAGAGACGTTAGACTTATACAAGGAATCAAAAGGCATCCAAGGAACATGTGAGTAATAGGTAAAATCTGTAAAAAACATTTTGTCAAACAAGTAAAGTGCAAGAATTAAGGAACTAACATAGAAAGCCAATAGAGCATCACAAATTGCCATAAATCAACATATAATTGAAGGAATTTATCATAAGAGACATTAGACTCATGCAAAGAATCAAAAGGCATCCAAGAAACATATGAATAGTATGTAAAATTTATGAGAGACATTTCATTAAACATGTAGAGTACAAGAATTAAGGAGTTCAAGGAAATCAAAGGGGTAAACCCATCCTTCACCACAAGAAACCTTTCCAATCCCTACAAACCATGTAAATTAAGCTCCCAAACACTTTTACATATGTTAGAGATCATCTTAACCATCTCACAAAGCTCCATTCACAATATCACAACTCCACAATCTAAGGACACCATGGAAACTAACGAAAAAAACATTAACCAACAAGCTCATATCAAGGAAACATGGTCCATCTCTAAGAAATCATCATTATCAAAAGGCAATAGAGATGAATCCACCAAAACATACTCTCAAACAATAAATCTAAGATTCTAAGAAAAGAAAATGTGCATAAACAACATATCCAACTCCCCAAATGCTAATCCTCCTTGTCTTAAAGAGAAACCTCCTCCAAAACTCTCTTTCTTTTATTCAATCTTCTTTCCTCTATGAGTAAACAAATAAATCCATGGTTAAAAACCATAGGCTAAAGTATAGAAATAGGAATTTATAGTCATTTAGGCTAGATCTAGAAAGAAAATGAGCTATCCATAAAGATTTCTAGAGTTGCGAGTGAAACTTACCCAATTTGGGGAAGAACTCTATCTCTTCTTCCTAACCCTCTTTAATCCCTTTTCTCTTTGTTCTAATAAAGCAAAATAACTTAAATGAGGGTTTAGATGAGTCATAATAAGTCCAAGATGAGATCCCACATGTGTGGAGGTCTAACTAAAACATGCTACCTCGAAAACAAGCCAAAAATCATCATTTTCGCATTTTTTTCAATATTTTTCTGCTCGAGACCAGTCACAATGACCAGTCTTGGGTCATTAGGACTGGTCCTGGGGTCATCATGACTGTTCCTGCAGAGAATTTGGTGGTAAGACCGGTACTGAAACCTCCCCAACCAGTCCTGATTCCAATTTTTCCTCATGCTCAAACACTCTGTAGTAAATTGGGCGTAACTTTCTATAGGAACCTCTTTTTCACGAACCGTTTGTTGGATTGAAAACTAGATTTCAAGATCTTTCTAAGTGTATATATCTTGCACACTCATTCGTATTATAATTTTATTGGTGTGTCTTCGAAGTTACCTCAAAATCAGTGAACTTGGTAGCACAGATACCCTATGGAAAGAAGACTCGAAGACCTTTCCAACAAGGTGTGATTCATCTTCTAGTTCACTTGAGATTGGTGTCAGTGGGCCCGGGAAGTCACCCTAAGTACGCAATCAGGATGACTTTCGAACTTGACAAGTTCGAGGCCCAACTTGGGTTTTACAC
>JAOXJP010233640.1:0-10284 GCA_025762735.1 Platanus orientalis | reverse complement strand
ATATATATATATATATATAAGGAATTCAGGCATGGGGTTTTGTAGCTGTACAGCAGCATTTATCCATTTGAAGGTTGTATCCCATGGGGTTAGGAATAGGGGCTGCAGGTTATGGGCCCACAATGTACTAGATGAGGATACAAACCCCTTCTCAACTGGAAACAGTAGAACAGCAGCTAATCCCTGATTATAACTCTCACCATACTCAGTCAAATTCACTACTTTTTGGCAGAGTAGTAGTCCCTTGGATGGAGAATATCTTCCCAAATTTATAAAATAAAGTGAGAAATTTAGTAAGGTCTCCTCAGAGAATAGAGGTGCTGTTCCAGGGAATCTAGCTTAACAGATTTGCATAGCAGCCCCAAAGTCCAATGTAAAGATCTTTAAAACTGAGAACTAGTACAAGCCAGCAACAAGTATTATAACAGAAGTTAAAGGGGCAGGTCTAAACACATTCTGAAGTCACCAGAAGATCATCAGAATAAAGATAACCTTCAAGACAGCAAGCAGCATTTCATATGCCTCAAACTCAGCCAATCCGATGGGTTAAACTTGAGAGGATATCAGTATATATATATAAAGAAGGAATTCAGGCCTGGGGTTTTGTAGCCGCAGGGCAGAGTTTATTCATGAGAAGGCTGTATCCCATGGGTTTAGGAATAGGGGCTGTCAGCTTCAAAAATAATAATAATAATAAATAAATATAAATAAAAACAGAAATTTCTGATATTTCAAGTTATTGATAGCAGAAAATCTTCCTAGTCCTCGAAACAGATCCAAGATTGAGGTTTGGGATTTCAAGATTTGCTGAAATCAAAGAAACGGCTAGGGATTTCAGAAATAGAGCTTAGGAATGCTTTGAATCCAGTAAAACAGCAAAGGTTTGTCTACAGAATGTAGAGATTTGTCAGGGTTTCCGGTTAGAATTAAAGAAACCCAAGATTCAGCCTTTAGTTCACCAAACAACCAAAGAACAAAGAAGAAAATAGAGAACAGATAGATATTACCTGATTTTCCAAGGCTTCTCACCAATGGAATCATAGCTTCTAGGGTCTTGGCCTCTCACCAAGAGGATTACCTAAGGCTTCTCACCAGGTTTTCCCAAAACCTAAGAGTCACACCTAGGGTTTCCCAATCTCTGGAAAGGGGAAGAAGAACAGCGGCCATGTGCCTCCAAGAAAAATTCTTTTATTCATCAAAAAATATTTCCAAAGATCGCTCCCCTCCTTATGTAGGAGATGTTCAACTCATAATTACATAGACATCTCGAAAATAACCAAAACCAAAAACAAAAAATATAATGACCCCCGTATCATAAGACTCCTAATAACAAAACATATAATAAAGAAAATACAAAACAACACTATGAAAACTCCAATAACAATAAAAAAAGACTAGTGATGTCCAACAAGTGTCCTCCAAGGCTGTCCATGTGTGGGCCCCACATGGGTTTTGGCATCAACCAGATAAGCAATAGAACATCAATAATTAAAAATAATAATACCATCATGCTTCCACAAAAGACTTGTAATGGCAAGAAGTAGAGTCATTGTGTATAAAGGGATGCCGGCCCATTGTAGGGCCCCCTCAACACACACACCGACTCCATAGGAATTAGACTTGGGGGATCCGAAATTTGGTGCTCAAGCACTCTTACTCCTACTCTTGGTGATGGGAATTTAAAATATGAATTAGTCTATTAGTTATTAGTTATTACTACTAATAATTAGTTTAGATTAGACTTTTTGGTCCACTAATTTTGTAAGCAACCTCCCCTTCTCATTGCGTCAGTGGTCTCTCCTTATCTCCTTTCATCCTCTTTTTAAATACTTCTTGTTATTGATTGAATATATATATATATATATATATATATATATATATAAACACATTGATTGAATATATATAAAGAATCAAATGCCTCTTAGAAGTTTAATATTTTGAGAAAGAGAGTGAAAGCTTATGCTTCCTCTTTTGTCACATTAATATTGAAGTTTGTCAAAGAATTTCATAACTTAAATGAAGACCAATTATGGAAAGGTGATAGGAAACCCAAAAGCATGTCGATTGAAGCAGTCAAAATAATTGATATGAAAAAACCAAAACTTAATGGAAAATATGGCTATATTTATCTATCTGGATGTATATCTATATGTGTGCATGTTTGTCTTTGTGTGAGATGTATTATTCTGCACCCATTTGGATGAGCAAAACATCAGGTTTTCCATATCCATTGTGTCTAACATGGAGACACACTTGATAATCAAGACCCTCTCTTACAAAGGCGTAAGTGGATACAATTTGTAAAATATCAACAAAAAAAAAAATCTCACTAAGCAAACACGTAAGAAGAAAATAAAGTTAGCACTAATTGGACCTTAATGACAGTCTGCCAATATCATAACCATACATATGGCACACATGCAATGACAGGGACAGAGTCCACCTAGGCGATTTCCAAAATTATAAGCTTGTCTGATCAGATAATTGTAAGCATAATGATCCATTGCATTGCTCTCCATAATCATGAAAATTCGGTAAACAGTTCAGAAAAAATGTCCCGTAATGATAATAATTCAACTTGTAAAGTCTTGGCTTAGGAGATCTCCTAAGTGGGAACCTCGAATGATGGGTACTGCAGACTGCATGTGCACTATACTTTTGGAAATGCCATTTGTAGATACTATAAGGATCCACCAGAATGTATCAAAGCTATTTGACATGCATCATTTACTAAATGAGAAGAGTAGTATATGCTGCCCTTGTTTGGATCAGTTTGTTGCACAAACCAGTGAACAACGTAGGATTCTTATTCAATACATGAAAAGTTGAATTATTCTATGAAACCATTAATAATCTATAGAATAGGATGGACAGCACCGAATCGATTCTGAAGTGGTAATAATTTAAAGAGAACTTAATGAGCCAACATAATCAATACCTGACGGTAAAGTGGTGACTGGAACTTGAAGTCCACCAAGAAATAAAGGTCACAAGTTCCTGGAAGAGGCCCAGGACTAAATTCCCATATGTTTATTAAATGATCAAAAAGACCACTTTCTGAGGCAGTTGTCTGGAAATAAAAACAAAGAAAATATGATTCGTGCACCAACAGCAGTGCTAGTGAAAACAACTCAAACAAGTACAACAGGAAAGTTCAAAGATGCAACACAAACAAACCATATATATGAGCAAAAAAGAGTATGCCCAATCAGTTCTTCAAAATATTGAAACTGACACCATAAAAGCAAATCATAGTTTAGGGTAGATCTTATTTGGTGTAGCATATCTTTTGTAGATAACATATCTGGAACATTTTGTGTGTATACTAAACTTTTACGACATATTTTCCATCATATGATTCATAAACGGCAGAAAACCATACAATGCCTCCACTTTTTGTAACAAATCATACATGTTAGTAAGGGAGGAAGAAAAAAAAGAGACATCTTTTACCCACCCCCAATTATACAATACTTTTTTCCCAACATATGACTCGGAAAAATTGAATTAGAATTGGCAATTCTTGACCTGACACCAACCTGCTTGGTTTTTTTCCAGGCTTCCAGTTGGCTAATTCCAACCTGGTACAAATTTAGGTTAGATCCATTCTGAGCACTTCCCAGCTTGACCTATCCTCGTTTATTTTCTTTCTTCTCTTGTTTTTAAACAAAGGTATCTGAATAAAACGCCACATTTTTTGGGGTTTAAAAAGGCTGATCACTGCCCAGTTAACATTTAGAGTGGTTTGGGTGACCATTTCTCACCCAACCAAAACTGATTCTCACTGACTCTAAAGGATAATCCAATGTATTTTCAAAGGGTGTAAATAGGCTTCATTTGTCTGTTGGAAGTAAAATCTTTCAGTGACACAGACAACATTGTTTGGAATCCAATCAAAATCCCAAGAAAACGCATGGTACATAAAAATCATAGGCCATCAAAGGAATTTGGCTTGGTGGTAAAACCATTCATTACTGGAGGGGGATCTTGAGTTCACCTCTTGTAAAAAATATTTATATGCATTCATTGCTGATTCTTTAGCTAAAGAGGAGCCTGATTCTTTAGTGAGCAACCAGGAAAATCATCATACTACATCACTAGATAGGTTAAGACAAGCATTGTTCATTTGTTAATGGAAAGAAATTTATTTATGTTTTTGACTTATCTCTGACATAAATGTTTTTTTTCTGAGGTAAGGCTTTTACACCCCATCCCCCAAGGTTGTACCTTTTTTATTAGTAATCAATAAATTTTCTGAAGTACCATCCTTTTCTTTTAAAAAATTAAAATACATAAAAAAAGAAACCATAGGACAAGAAGTGTACAACCAAATCCCATGTTACGTAGGGCTGTAATCCCATGTCACTATTTTTGGGTCATCTTTTTCTATGACAATAAGAGCTCAAATGTTGTGATTTTGGCTTACGAAAACATGTCATGATTTTTTTATCATTAAAAATCTAAATCAATGAGCTCTGGGCATAATTTGAGAAAGTTATGCCTAAGGAAGAAAAGCATATGGATCCATGATGTGGTTTCAAATGTATTGTGTGTTTCGAAATATGGATATTATTTCATTATCAGTAGAGAATTTAATATAGTTTCCAGGTCAGCGCGATGTACAATCCAAATTTGAGCCAACATTTATAAGCATGGTTCAAAAGTTCAGTAATTTTCCATCAAATTTCCCCACTTGAAAAACAAAAGAAATGTAATTTGACATGTTTGGCAGCCATTTATCCATAAAAGAAATGTATGGAAAAAACTTCTTTATTTATGTGATTTAACTTATATATAGATGCTTTTTATAGTTTTTTTAGTTGAGGTGTGTAACCACGCTTATCTTAACATTTATTGAAGTTTCATTGAAAATTTTGACTGCGATTAGAAGCGAAATTTCCACAAATTTTTCAATTATTTCGAAGCATCCCAACGAAATTTCCATACTACTCACGGCGAAATATCCAAAATTGAAACATTACTCCTCGGCTATAAGTTAATTCCTATTCTTGAGTTAAGAAGTTTCTTAAAGAAACTTCCTGTGTTAGGTGAGGACCTAAAATGTTTATCTAACGGATCTAGAAGTATGACTTGAGCGGGGTTTCAGATTCAAGAAACAGTAAGAGAAAAGAGTTATGCCATGCCTCACTTTACATTCGAACTTTAAACACACACACTAGTTCATACGACCAACCTCTTTATACCCTAAATTGACCAAACATCCAGCACTCAACTCTTTCCTCCAACCCTAGTTTTGTAACCAGAAACCAGACCCTTCATGAATCCAAAACATGACCCTATAATCCAAAGCCATAAGTCAGGTGTACACTAATTGCAAAAACATAAAACTCCAAATTTCTGTAGCTGTAATGATTCGAGAATAGATGTTCCTTCCATGGTCAAGAAGACAGATTGCAGTCAAAGAAACTCAACCAATTCCAACAAGATATAAATATATTGCCTTTGGAGATCTGTACAATCCAATCATGTATTAAAAGAATAACCAAAAAACACTTGTAGCCTTGGAGGCTCCATCTATTTCACGATCATAGATTGGTAACAAAGTGTATACATGATGACACTGCAGGAGTCCCATCTTGAACATAAACAGAATTATGTGTTATATAAGCTCTTCTTTAAGAAAGTTGAATCTCTTCTCAGCCAAAAACAACTTATTGTCAGATGTCAAAGATCATGCAGCCTTCAGATAGACCAACACTTTGTTAAGAAGCTATCAACCCAGAAGACAGTCCCACTTTAGAATCTTGGGTCGCTACCTGGTTGGATTTTGAGATCACCTCTACCTCTCAACACAGTAAACCACTTACTCTGTTACAACTAAAACCACCTCTAAAGCTATTATATTGTATTACTTGTTAGTTTTAATGTGTCTGGACTCCAGATTTTAACATAAACATAAGCTGCCATTTAATGTAACCCTATACAGTATGAAGACATGCCATATGATTGTAAACTATTAATACATACAGGAGATAACAGATGCTTCCAAATGTTTCCACCTTTTAATAATTTAAAAAAAAAAAAATGTTTTTGTTGCTAATGCATAAGCACAGCCACTTCAGATGCCACACAAAATTAAAATCCAAGAGGAACAAGAAGTATTTTTTTATTTTTGAAAGATAGCAATTATCATTCGAACAGACTAACCACCCAGAGACTAACTCTTTGAAATTAAGAGGAAACACCCAAGACATGCCCATTCCAGAAAGATAAAAGTTCCAAACTTTACAAACGATCAAACAATGCACAAACAGATGATCTACATTTACCTCCTCCATACAGCACAAAGAACAACTATTAACCAAATTCTAACCTCTTTTCTTTAGATTATTCATAGTAAGATTTTTTTTCTAGATAAGCATTCCAATTAAAAAATGCCACCCTTTGAAGGGTATCCTGATTTCCAAACTGATTTATGAGAAAAATGACCAATCGTCAGGCTGTCCAAGGCTGAATAAAAGAATTTAACTGAAAAACCATCTTTCTTTACTTTTGTCCAAACCCATTTATCTTTAACAAATGGTTGGGACGGAATTCATTCAGCTTGATAAGAAGCCTTATGTACTCCATTTCCCAATCATGAAGATTTATCCTCAAACCGGGACATCATATTCCACCATTATTTGCATAAAAAGGAATCAACAACTCCATTCTTGTCACGAGCAAGGAGAAACATTCTATTGAATGAACTTTTAAGGGCCTATCCTCACACCAAGGGTCGTCCCAAAAATTAAGGTCCTCCCCTGAACCTAGCTTAATTCCAATATACTCCCTAAATTCAAGGTTCAAACTTTCAATTTCAATGAATATTTCTAATGCGGACAACATTATGTAACTTATGTAAGAGCCCCCACATAAGAGGGCCAGATTTAAATTTAAATGTTATGTGGGGTTATTTCAAATTTTTTAAGGGGTGGTTATTTGATGTAGGATACCTAAGAATTAGGCTCCTACACGGTGAAGAATGATGGAAGAATACAAAAACCAAATTAAAAAGAATATAAAGATTGAATCTTGAATTCAAGAATGCTAAAATTTAATTAAAATCAATTCAAGAATTCAAATCTTTAGTAAAGTAATGCAAGAATCCAATTCTTTATATCAAGAAAAGTTAGAATATGATTTAGAATCAAAAGAATTAAGAGAAATTAAGAAAAGATTAGAGAAATTTAACATGCAACCAAAAATTCCCAATTCGATAGGTTTCCAAATTTAGAGTCCTAAAATTGATGGGATACCCAGCCCCTCCCCCCATTTTTATGTGGGGAATTAATTCTATGAAATAAAATTTAAAACAAAAAGGTCTTAGAATGATACGGCTATAGGGGTGGGTTTCTTGAGTTTAGGGTTTTTGAAAATTCAAGAAAATGAATTTTAAGGTTGGGAAATTAGGGAAAAGTGTATAAATGGGTTTAGGTGGTTATGAAGGGTTTAGGTTTAGAAAGAATTAGGATTTGGGTGAAAAGGATGAGAGTAATCAAAGAACATAGGTTGTCGGAAAAAAAATTGCACTCAGAAAATTCAACAAGAAAAGTAGAGAATAAGAATAAAAAAGGAAGAAGATGTAAAGATGATAAAGGATATGGAGGGATGATGAAAGAAGAAGAAAGAAGGCAGTAAATCAGATTTTAAAGAGAAGAAAAGAAATAAAAGAAAAATAGAAATCGTTTAAGAGAAGATTAAAGAGAGAAACTAGAGAGATATGAGAGAAAATAAAGAGAAAGACCTCACCTTTGGTCGTGAGAGGTAAGAGAAGACACCAGTCCAACCGTGTGGTTCTAAACACTTCAAATTTTTACTAAAATCTTAAAACTATCGTACAAGTGAGATTAAGAGGCTTTTATAAACATGTATACAAATTTGGACCAAATTACCCCTCCCCTAATGTTGTATAGCCAGCATGAAGAAAAAAAACTACAAAACTTTAAAAAAAAAAAAAACATGCAAATTACTTCTAAATCTCTCATAAATTGCAACTAACAATCCCACATGGCTCATATGGCCATTTTACATCAAATTTACTCTCTAAAACCCATAAAAACATAAAAAAAATTAATCCTTATCATGTAGACAGAAACATGTTCACTTAGAATTATTGGGAAATCTAAGTTTAGGCTTCCATAAAGGACAGTTCTTTTCAAGTCATAGCAAGACTGCCGCATCATTATTTTTATAATAAGGTCAATAGTGTCATGGATAATTTAGATTTTTGGGCTTTTAATTGTAATCTCATCACTCACTTTGACCCAATTTTTCTATGGCCAAAACTTGACTTTTTGACTTATTTTGGTGTTATTAGATAGGTTATTCAATTATCTTTCTAACGAGACCAAGATTGTAATTCCGAGGTGATTTAGGGAAGTTATGACCAAATTATTAAAAGGTTGTCAAAAGTGACAGCAATAGAGTTTTCTTGGAAAGTCTTAATAGTTTAAACTTTAGAAAATTTTATGTTTTGAAAAATCTAGGAATTACGAAAACTTATGCAACAAGTTATTAATGTTTTTAGCAAGTTTAGGATTTTAGAAAGTGTGTTTTAGGAAGTTTTAAATTTTAGAAAGTTTAGGCAACAAGTTGCATGTATTTTAGAATGTTACTTTATTTTAAAAGTTATAAATTCTTTAGGTTGTAAGGTTATTTAAAGGCACATTCTATGCAATAAAATTCATTGAAGATTGAAAAAAAATTGTGTTTGAATAGGTGTGGCCTCCCAACCAAGCCATGGGCCTTCTCTCCCCTACAAGGGTGATGCCACTATAGGCTCCCCCCTCTCTCCATCGTGGGTCTTAGCACCAAGGTGCACTCGTGAGGTCTTCTCACATATATCTCTTATCTTTCTCATTCTCCCATAGTCTATTCTTATCTTTCCTTCCTCTTGTTTATCCTACTCTCCTTCTCCCTTAAAATTTAAAGATTTCTTTCAAATTTCATAGAACTCCATTAAAGAATCTTTGCAAGATTTTGAAATTTTATAATTTGGATTATCAAATCTTATCCAAATATTATGAAATTTTAACTATAAAACCCTTAAACACATAAAAAATTACCTTAAAATTTTTGAAATTTTCTAACATGTCAGAGAGGCATTTTGGTAATTTTCAAACTTTTTATCCAAAATTATAGAAATACCCTTTTTAGCTCTTTTTCTTGCCTTTCTTCTTTTCATTCTAATTTCTTTTAAAGTCTATTCTTGTTATTCGTTATATTGTTTTCCTTAGTTTCGTGGCTACTTACATGTGTTAAATTCATTTCTTGACTATTTTACTTCTGCACTTTTATTCTAACAATTATTTGAGCCTCTTGGAATTTCCTACATCAAATTTTGGTATTTTCTCCATTATGATGCATCAATTTTGTTTGAGTAATGGAAATTTCAATGTTACATTTCAAAATATTGGAAATTGTGTGAAAATTATGAAATTATTGGGAAAAAAAATTAATTTTGAAGAAACTTTATGGAATGTTTAAAAGGGAAAATCACACCAATGAATCAAAAAATTACAACAGCCTTATCCCAACTACTTGGGTTAGATTTCCACCATTCCAATATATTTAGGGTCATATATGTGGTTAAATCACAAACTGTCATGTCTCTCCTTACTACTTCACCCAAGTCAATTTTGGCCTTCCTCTTGTCCCTAACGCCTTCAATTAACATCGTCTCACTCCTCATTAGTGCAATCATTGGTGATATAGAACAAAACTCTAAGGACGCAAATTAAAGTCCAAAAGAGATGTGGCTGAAGCAAAACACAATTTAAAACAGCCAAAACTTAAATTTAAGTACACCCAAGTAATTCAAACTTTCAGGAAAATTTAAGAGTAAAAAAAGAAAATCAAGTAGAGGGGTTTAGAAGAATTTAGAAGAGAAGAGAGAGAGAAAAGGGGAAGAAGAAACCCAGAAGGGAAATTTTGGAATTTCTAGATAGAATTCCAAACTTACTAAAATACCCCTGGTCTTGCGTTAGAAAATTACGAAATTTTCTAAATGTGTTTTAACCATAGTTACCAAAGTGAGAAGTGAAAGCAAAAAAGCAATGCGATAGCGAAAAGTGGGAAGTGAGGCTCAATAAATCCTTGGGAAACGGGAAGCGAGAAATCACTAAAAACATCTAAAGAATGACTAGGAAGCAATTAGAGAAACAATTAGGAAGCGATCTCAAAGTGAGTAAAGTAACCATTAAAATATATATATATATATATATATATATATATATATATATTATGAAATAAGAACTAAAATAATTATAATAAGAAGATACG
>JAOXJP010233639.1:0-10284 GCA_025762735.1 Platanus orientalis | reverse complement strand
AGATCCATGGTTGGATTATCGCCGCTTAGTAGAAGAGAGGCTTCAACATCAACAACGGTAGCAACAACAATTTCAACAATATCGTGAGAGGGATAGCCATGATGATTATCAGCCACCCTAAAACTCTATGTGGTATTAATGAAGATTGAGCTGGTTGGCACTTGGCAGCAATCTTGGCACTAGTACTACTACTATTCTGTACCTCATTATCATTGTATTATATGTCTCCAGTTTCACTATTGTAGTTGTACTTTTGTAATACTTTGCATTATCAATGAATGAGAATGACAATATTGTTTAAGTTATACATTTGTGCCATTGATTATGTTTTATTTCTGAGGAATGGATTTGAAGCTTTATTGTGTAATGTATAGTGTTATTTATCAACCTCTAATACTTAAGATTCTAGACATGCGTGACAACGTGTGTCATAAAGGTACCAATTCCCAACTATTGATACCCAAGTGTATAATAAAGTGTAATGGTTTATAAGTGTTTAATGATGCTTATTATAACATGTCCTAAAGTTTCATTCAAACATTCCAAGGCTTACATAGTGTTTCCATAGATTCCATAGGCGACAACGTATGTCATGAGGGTGATGGTTCTATGATGGTTGTTTCCTAGATTTAATGATTCCCAAGTGTGTATTAGTATTTATCTTTTTAAATCCTAAAGTTTCATAACAAAATTCTTTCATTTGATTAGTGTTTCCCCCGTTTCTCACCGTCTCTTGGTTTCTTATGCCATCTCCCCACGATAAGCTGCAATACACGAGATGTGTTCGTCTCCCCAAGCCACAATACGGGATACGATATTGATACTTTGAAGCTTGGCTATAAGTGCTTTCATTTCATTAATGAAGCATCTATTCAACTTTTATATTTTTGTCATTGGTTGAACCACACCTTGGCATTTTGGTTATAAAAGTCCTCGGTCTAGACGTAAAAAGAACCTATTGTGGGAAAAACCATCTCTTCCAAATCGCTAAATCCCTCTTCAGCTGGTTGACCAAACTATCATGGACAAATTTTTTGGCATGTACATGAGACTGGCGGCCTTAGGTGTTGACTTGGGCAAGGAGACATGTCAAGTGGCATGAGCGACATGATGGACTGTGTGCTATGTGACATGCTCCTAGCCCATGTAAACTCAAACTACAACTGCACTCCTCAATAGTGGTTGGGGGCGGCTTTAGGCTTCTAAGAGAGGTTGCCTAAGGTTTTCTAGTGGGTTGGGTTTCCCTAGGGATAGTGCTTGGGGTCCCAAGCGTGGGCAACACTGCGCACTGGCTTGAGGTTCTTGGCATGAATTTGGCCTTGCATAAGACGATCACTTTGGTGGTTGACAAGGTATGGAGGGCGACATCTTGCAAAGAATGTCATGATGCCTATAATGAGTCTCATCGATGTCAGTGGGCTTCATGATGCAGAATAATAATCCATAAGAAAAGTAAACAAGAAAAAAGATAATATTGAAGAAGAAGAGAAGATACGAGACAAGAAGATAATAGATGTTCACCTCATGTGAGGGGTTGAGAGAAAAGCATGAGATACCACACCTATTTCAACACACATGTTTTTTTTTTTTTTTTCAAGTATTCATTTTCAACTGTTTTTCATTGATCTAATGTGGGCTTTAAATAGGCATTACATGGAGAATAAAATAAAATAAAATCATAAATTCTATATCTTCTAACAAAATAAATTTGCCAAATAAAAAAGACTTCTAAAGAAAAAATGAATCTTGGTTTGCACAATATTGGCTTGATAGCCAAATTATTGGGCCCCATAAGATCTCAAATAATCTCCTAAAATATTCTCCACAAAACTTCATAAAATCTTAAACTAACGAGCCAAGTTGTCTAAAAATTAAAAATACACAAACTTAAGACTTACTAAAAAACATTCCCGCTTTTAGTGACCCCCCTTAGTAATTTGGTCATAATTTTTCCAAATCACCTCAAATTTCGGTAATCTTGGTTTCATTAGAAAGGTAACTGAATAACACATTTAAAAACACCAAAATCAAGCTAAAAAGTCAAGTTTTGGCCATAGCAAAACTGGGTCCAAAGAAAAAAATGAGATTGCAACTAAAAACCCAAAAAAACTAAACTAACCATGGCACTATTAGCTTTATTACAAAGTTACCACTAATTAACACTTCTAAAATAAATAAATAACAGAAAAATAAACTACTCTACTAGAATTGACAAAGAGGATTATCCATGGTCATCCAATTTCTTCTTCTTTGCATAAAATGCTCCTACGTCAAAGAGAGTAAAATACAAAAATAAAAAGAGAGAGGAAGATGGAGAGCATGAAGGAGAGAGAGATAGGAGCGTGGGAGACATACAATGGGCAATCACAAAGGGGAAAATGGATCAGTCCTGAATGGAACCCACCAATCATATATTAAATATTTTTTTTTGATTGTCTCTTCCCAAAGAATAGAGAGAGATGAGAAGAATAGAGAAAAATGAAGAGAGTTTGTACCAGTCACTAAGACGCTGAAGATGCCAAAGTTGCCTACAACTGTCGTGGGGAGAACTCAATAGGTCCCTCTGGTCTTTAATTCCAAAGATTTTGTTCTTTTGGAGAGTCGATGGGATAAACATCTTCCTCCAAATCTTGCACGCGTTAACTGAGAATTCATTTTTTAATTTTTTGGCGCTACTATTTTTTGTGCCAAAAAATCTTGCCAGAATCTAAATTATGGAATGATTCTTGGAATGCATTGCCAAATAATATTTTTTCATTTTTCTAATTTTTTAGAATTAAAAATGCATAAAATGCATTCTTTGGAAAGTTCCCAAACAGAGCCTTGATTTTCTAACCCCTAAACTTTCTGCACAATCAAGCATGGAGAATCTTGAATGGGTGGGAAAGTTGTTATTTTCCCTCAACTTTTTTCAATTTTCCCTGCAAACAAATGGTCTTAAACTTTTTGAACCATATATCATTTGCATCAAATTATAACTCAATCAGTAGTTCTGTTTAGCTTTCTTCCATTCTTCATGTGAGGACTGTGGGCTTTGCTACGCCAATCATTTGTGGTGTGACTGCGGTATGGGTTTTGCTGGCTTTGTTCTAATTTCTTAACTTGTAAATGAATGAAAGTGCTGCCATTTAAAAGATGTATGACATATATTTTGCATTCCTCTTAAGATTTTTCATGATTTTGAAACTTCACTTTTGTTATCTACATTGACGAAAACAAACGATCATTCTTATATTTTTGGAAGTAACAACCAAAGACTTAACAAGTCCTTATCACAACTAATTGGGGTCAGCTACAACTATCCTATTATGCCATTCCACTCTATAAACGCGGAACAATGATTTTGAAAATTCATGTTTAAATGGGTTTTGCCTCTTTATCCCAGTTAGGGCACACACACACACACGCACACAAGGCAGGGTTAGAAGTAACAACTAGCAAGTATGAAAAAGTGAAACCGATGAGCAGAAAGTGCATTTCTGACATTGTTGAATCTGGTTCACCATTATGTGAAGGTAATTCGAGAGCTCAGTGGAGTGATTCTCACGCGAGGCCCCAAGCTTTGTAACTTTGTGGAATGGAGAGGATACAAAGTTGTATATAAAAGGTGACACATGAATTCCAGCCACCAGGTTCTATCTTCTTGATTTTGGCTGTTTTCCTATTATTGCACTGGCAATATCTTTGGGAAAAGGGACATTTTTGGCTTCCTTTGAGATGATTAAATGATACAGTTCCTATAAACATCATATGCAGGTATGCCAGCCTCTATTTCTGCATGTGCATTGATCAGGATGACAATGAATTAGAGGTCCTTGAAATAATTCACCACTTTGTTGAGATACTGGACCGCTATTTTGGCAGCGTGAGTGAACTAAGCCACAAAGTGTAATTTGAATAATGTGTTAATACAGCATTGTTCTCTTCTACTTGACTATTATAAAATGATGTTTATTTATATATATATTTTTTTGCACCCTCATTAGGTCTGTGAGTTGGACTTGATCTTCAATTTTCACAAGGTATGTTCCTTGATCCTGTTATATATCTGAAGGTGTTTCTTTCCCAGTTGGTGTTGAAGGACATTGTTTCTGTCCATCTATGCTAAACTTCAGATGTCTGTCTGCCACAAAACTAGCAAGCCATTTCAGTCGGTTCATTTTGCAGGACACCTTTTGGCTCAACAATCACATTAATCCAGCATACTAGCTCATAAATTCCATCTATCATATGACCTTTATATGCCAACAGTACAAAATTTGATTCTTTTTACCCCCCATTTTTCTTTTTACTTGCAATTTTTGGGGTTAATAGACATCCCATTTGTTGAACAGTTTTGATTGAGGAGTATCTGGATTACTTCTTTTTTTTTCTTAAAATCATTTCTATATATAACTTTTGACAGGCCTACTATATATTGGACGAGCTTTTGATTGCTGGTGAACTTCAAGAGTCAAGCAAGAAAACAATTGCACGTCTTATAGCTGCACAGGTATGTTTCATCCCTGTGAAGATTGCATTTGATTTACAAGTTTCACGTGTTTGTTGAGGGGAGTTGGTTTTGGATTGCAGGATTCTTTGGTGGAGACTGCCAAAGAGCAGGCCAGTTCAATAAGCAATATGATTGCACAGGCGACCAAATAGAGTATCCCATTGCATTGGCTTTCTGCTATTTTTTTTCTTTTCTTTTGATGAATGAAATGTGTAAAATTTTTCTCGTATGCAGTGCCATATATTAACATGATTCATATTCTTCTTTATTCTCTCTTTGTAAATAACTGGTAGAAGGCACTTCCATTCTGCACAGCCCCTTGTGATCAGCTAGTTCTGTTGATATTAGCAGTGGTTTCAAGTTCAAGGCAAATGATAGCATACTTTTCCATATTTTCTCCAGTTTTGGAATACGACTTTCTTCAGTTGATTATTGTCATTGATGCGCTGGATAGCAAGGTGACATTGTACTATTGTAGAAACCCTTTTGTTACCCAGCTAAAAAGGTGGCATTGCACAGCTCTTGTGATCAGCTAGTTCTGCTGATTTTAGCAATGGTTGCTAGTTCAAGGCGATTGATAATATACTTCTATATCTTATCGCAGTTTTGGAATACAACTGTCTTCAGTTGATTATTGATGCTCTGGATAGCAAGGTGACATTGCAGAAACCTTTTTGTTTCCCTCCTCCCTCCAAAGAAAAATAAGTGGCATTGCAGAAATCTGTGTTTCCTCATTTCTCAACTTCCCCTGCGATCCTCTCCAGATTGTTACAGTTCAGATATTATTCAGCAGATTTCAATGGTTGACATGTGGCAAAAAAAACAAAACTGAAAATTTGCAGTTCAGTTTGTTGATTTTGTTGGATACGTGTTGACCACCAAAATCTTCTGAACGTTAACTGAAGATTAAAAATCTGGAGCTCCTCCCTCCAGGGTTTCGTGGTGTGCCTTCCTATAAAGGGGTTTGCTTACAAATTTCTTAATAATGCAAAAGGGTTACAAAAGATAAATAGGAATTTAGCACATCATAAAGGGTTGTACTTTTGATGCAAAATTTCCCGTTATACAGCCATACAAGACATACAGTAGTAGTACTTTCCTTACCATTCGTAAGAAAACGAAAAGGAAGCCAGCACAAATTTCAGTGATTTTTTATTTTTTTGGGGGGGTGGGGGAGGGGGGTGGAAAATTTTTATATACAAGATGGAGAGGAATAATATTATTCTACCGAAGCTTTTGAGGAGGTCCTCCTGTGTGTGGGTAGATAGATCAAAAGTAGGCAATGTTGCATGGAGGGTGCTGCTGTGTGCAGTTGATCATGTAGGTGAGCATATTGTGCATTCATTTGGATGTTGAAGAATCTGATATACTGAATTACCAGTAACAGAATATTGATCCGAAAAAAGAAAAGAAAGAACAAGAAACATAAGCTGTTAACTGTTGAAGAGAACAGAAAAATAGGAAACTTCCAAAGGTAGTAGAAAGTAGAAACTAACCCCCTCCCCTCCGCCCACAAACAGAGAGAGGGAGAGTATTGCCTTACCTCCTGTTGAGAGCCTCAGTCGCAGTGACAAAGGAATAGTCTTTGGCGTCGGTGTTGGACACAAGACTTCTCTCAATCTTCTTTTATCTCGAGTGGAGGGAGCCCCACCAACAGTTTAATCGGCGGGCTGTCGTGGATGCGCACCCTGACCCCTCTAGTCCGATGACCCACCCACCTAGTGAACGGTCTTTGGCCTTGATGGGTAGTCAGAGAGACAAAGAGAAGGAAAAAAGTATTGTGTCCGTCACCGATGCAAAAGACGTTCCCTTTCTCTTCAAACACCTTAATAAAATCCTGCAAGCTTCTTTGGACTCTTTGATATTAATTAGTTTGTTACCATTTATAGATATAGATAGGTTCTAGAAGAAGTCAGGAGAGATCCCGCAAATTGTAAGTACCATTTTTTTTTCTTTTTTTTTGTTGATAAGTACCAATTGGTAGTGCAAGTGTGTAGTACAGTTTTAGTACATCGAACTAGTATTACCTCCTTTTCACTGTAAGTTTTCTCATTCGTACAACTTATCTAACATGCACAACTTTTCCTCCTCTTTTTTTTTTTTTTTTGGGTTCAAAATCATGGACCTACCGAGAACGTGACACGATGCCTGATAAAGGATATTTTTTATATGAGATGTATATGCACAAGTACGTGTTTATTATAATACCCTTCTCTTTTCATAGTATATGTTGTTCTGTCACCCGCTGATTGGTGATGATGTGATATTTCTCCAAATATACTGGAGATGATTCAAACCCAACCTGCTTACCTGACCTTCTTTGGGGTACTTCTCCCTACTGTACTGGTATGTACTATAACACCTTCCCTTAACCACCGTCTGTGCGTGTACTTAGTGAAACACCCTTTGATCTTTGATCCTAATCTCCATGTTCATGTTTTAAGAACATCAATTAAAATTTTCTAAAACACCTCTTAAGAAATATTTCTGAGAAAAAACCCTTTGATTTTTATATTTATCAAACTTATAGAACATAATCACTTATTTCATAACCACCCTTGTCACATCATAGAGCATGCAATATAATAAAGTAATACTCTTATAATTCGGCTATTGTTACCCCTTGCTTGCCGGAAGAGATTAGGTACAAATGAATTTTGTACAAACAGGTACAAACGGCACCAGGGAACTGATGCATCAGCACCAAAAAGTGATTTACACTTTTTGGAGGGTGCTTATCACTTTTTGGCACTGATGCCGTTTGCACCTAATCTTCTGGGCTTGCTTTATGGCTTTCTAGCCGTTGGAGTATGTGGATAACAAAAATTCCCATTATAGGGAGCCGTATCCTCTGCACCCCCTTATGGTGCATCATGGTGCACCACAGATACAAAGGGGGTGGGGCCCACACACCCCTCTGTGTCTGTAGCACAGAATTTCTTTTACGACTATAGCGTAGTAGTTGGAGTATGTAAATAACAAAAATTCCTCTTAAAATCAGATTAACATTATCTTTCTACATATATACTTGTCAACTGGATAGTCGTAAAAGAAATTTAAAAGTTTTTTTTTTAATTATCTCTGAGATATACACATTAAACAATAGGCTTTTGGGTAGGTGGTACATAAGTTACAAGGGGTGCACATGCTTCTGTAAGTAGTATCATGATAGTTCAATCCATGGGTACACGGCATGAGATTGTCTCTAGATTTTTAAAGTTCAGAAGATTTTTGGTGGTCAATATGAATCCAAAAAACTCAACAAACTGAACTGTACATTTGCAATTTTGTTTATTATTTTGCCACATGTCAACCATTGAAATCTTCTGAATGATATCTGAACTTTAACATTCTGGAGAGGATTGTGGGGGGAAGAACACATGATAGAAGATGGAGAAATAAGAGAACTTACTGTGAACAGATTCATAAAAAAGAAAAAAGAAAAAAGAACTTACTGTGGACAGTGTCACCAGAACAGTACACGTGAACAGAACAAAGTCATGAATAGTACTCCTGATAAAAAATTGAAAAAAAGAAGAAAAAGAAGAACATAGGCAATCACACCTACAGTTTTCAAGGCAATTATACATTGACAAGGAATAACTTTGAAGCTTAGGCTGAAAATTAATTTATGAATTACATTCTGTAAAAGAAGGTATTTACAAATTTATATATAGATTGCTGAACTCTGTTTTTTTTTTTTCTTTTCTTATTACTACTTTCTGATCCTTCTCTACTTGGGAAAACCTAATCTATTAGGACTGAAGTTTGAGAAGTCAAATTTGTGTTGAAAATAGGTAAATGATAGCTGTAACCAAACAGATTAAAACCCATTGAACTTTACTTACTAAGAACTAAAAGCATCAGGGCAAAGGTTGGACCAGACCCTTTAAATTTGAAAATACTATTGATAATAAAATACTAAGAAATTTAAAAGAAAACATCAAATCTGATACATTAGTCAGCTGTCCAGCATTGAAACTCTAGAAACTTCTTCCATAGTCTCCACATTTAGCCTAGCTCCCATGTGGCCCCCACAAGTCCAATGTCATGCCAAATCAACATTTTGGCCTTGAAATTAAGGCTATGGTACCTCCTCTTGTAAATTTTAAGACTAAATCTGATTTTGATTGTTGTTATCTATGGAGAAGTACTTATGTGTAGAATGCTTGCTGTGTATCATGTCTTAATTTCTCATAGATACCAGGTGATAGATTTACCTTTGTTTTCATACTCTTCCACTTTTCCCAATATTGGGTCATGTTATATTGAGCTGATAGAATAATACCTGATACCTTATTGCTCTATGTTTTTTGACTTGGAGTAGGACAACTTCTGGGAGATGGGTGATACTGGTCCTTGTGGGCCTTGCACTGAAATCCATTTTGATAGAATCGGTAATCGAAATGCCGCTTCATTAGTCAACAATGATGATCCCACATGCATTGAGATATGGAATCTTGTGTTTATTCAGGTATAATTTTGCCAATTTTTTCTTTTGATTCTTCACTGATTATTCATTGTCCCTAGTGCTTTTTTTTTTTTTTAAATCACTAATGGAAAATGGAATTTGTTGGTAAAAGAGGAAGTGCAAAGTGGATTTGCAAATGTTATTATTTCTCCTATTGTTTCCTGGTTATCATGGTACTTCACTGTTTGTGTTGTTGACTTATGGTCATTATTTCTCGTCTGCAGTTCAACAGGGAAAGTGATGGTTCTCTAAAGCCTCTGCCAGCAAAACATGTCGACACTGGGATGGGTTTTGAACGCTTGACTTCAATTCTTCAGAACAAACTGAGCAATTATGATACTGATGTGTTTATGCCCATCTTCGATGCCATCCAACAGGTATGGAGATGATGCTATGAGACTTGTTGTCTTTAACAGTATACATTTTTCTTTTCATGGCTGATTCTCTCTGAATCAGATATTATTCATGTTTCAATCATTTTAAGGATATGGATTCTCTTTCATGTTAAGGATCTCTCTTTTTTATTTTTATTTTTTTGGAAAAAGGGAGTAGCATTATAATTTCTAGATATACATGGTTTACATTATGTTGAGACTAATGTAGTGCAAACTAGAGGTAGCCTTTTTTTTTTATCAAGAATATTCTTGAAAAAAATACCGCTTTGTGTTGCATAGGGTTTTGGGTTTTCCACATGATGGGTTTTATTATTACTTTTAGAAGAAATTTGGGGTTCAGGAAATACAGAACAGAAATTCTTTAAACACCATTTAAGGTTTTGGGGTTGGGTTTTGAATTAAGTTTTTTAGGATTTGAAATCAAAGGAAAATTATGGCTCGGGGTATTTTTCATTTTGAGAATTATGATATGGCATGTTCAGGGCGGCTCAAATTCAAGATAGAAGTAGCTAGAGAAAAGTTTAAGGCTGTCTTTGGCATGCAATCTCGGATCCTGAGATTGTGATTGCATGATCAAATCACAAGACTTAAGATCAGATTCTGGCAGTCGTTTGGTTGCAGTATCCTCAGCACACGATCTAGAGATTGAAATGCAAACATTACATTGGGCATTGTCAGCACCCAAATTGAACCCGGGAGAGGTGTGAGCCTCCTCCCCCCCCCCCTGTTTTTCCTGATGCTGACAGACATGCAATCTCAAGATTGCAAATTCATATATTATATACATAATAAGATTGAAACCAAGTGTCAGTGTTCCTATTGGAGAAGAAAGTATGTTCGTCTTACGGGGTTAATATTGTACAGCAAAAGGATAGCAACATTGGCCTGAGGCTCCATGTAAACTATCGCAAAAGAAATCCTCTTCA
>JAOXJP010233638.1:0-10284 GCA_025762735.1 Platanus orientalis | reverse complement strand
GAGGTGCCCCTCGCCAATTTTTCGCCACATCCGGGGAATGAGGCGCATCGCTTAAAGGGTACGCCCTAGTATTAGATCTATGTTTCAAAAATAAAAAATAAAAAAAATAAAAAGATGTTATTTCCTATGTGTCATGTTTAATGTTTTCATACAAAAATAAATAGGAAATCACATAAAATTTCTCTAAAAAAATAAAAATATAAATAAGACAATACTTAAACATGGCAACAAATCAAGCAAGACAAGAATTCTAAATATATAAATAGAACCAAATATAGAGAAAAATCGTATACATGCTTAAAAAAAACTACCCTAAGACATGTAAATAGATGACCAGATAGACCTTATTTTTGAACCGGTTTAGTTTCGATTTGAACCTAATCCCTAGTGGAGTCGCCATTCTGTGGGCCTCAGTTTTTGCACGATGGGTGGACCTCTTAGAAAAGTGATCCACCCATCATGGGCCTAACCCACGATGGTTTGGAGTCGCCACCAGCCTTTTTAAAGATGTGACTAGACATCCATGTTTGAAAAACAAAATAATTTTATTTTTAAATTCTTTTGAAATGTCTGAATCCATTTTAAACTGGTCGACTTAGGGATTTTGGGTAAGTGGTTCGATTATAGACCTGGGAAGGTGTTAATCACCCTAGTCCATCCGTATATGCAGTTACCTACTTAAATCAGTTCAAACTTAGGGTTGGGTTTTATCTATTTGGTGTCTGCATGGGTGTGTTTTAATTTAAAGAAACGTGTCATGCATGTGCAAGTGCTTTGCCCTAACTAACTAGTGCACGTGTGTAGAGTGTATATACATTTTTTATTATTTACTAAGCTATCTATTTACATGTTATCTAACTAAAAAATAAATAAATAGATAAATACAAAATTTGGATTGCGTACCTGGAACCACTCTTCATTGTAACTAAATACAAAAATGACACCTATATATACAAAATGCAATATAACATTCATGAAGCATGTAATCACAAACTTAATAAAAATAAATATATAAGATAAAAGAAAAAGATAAAAAAAAATAGATTCAATTTTTCTAACAACGGTATCTAAGACAAAATAATAATAATAATAATAATAATAATAATAATAATAACAATAAAATAATGAAATAAAATCTAAGTAAAAATAAGAATGGATTGCGATGATTGATCATGATGATTTCAAGAGGCTTATTTATCATAAAATTAAAACAATTCAAAATAAAATAAAATGTAGAATAAATGAAATAATTAATTAATTATAAATACCAAAATGAATAAAATATTCTAAAAAAAATGAATGGCATAGAATGGTTAAACTTAATAACTTCAAGAAAATTATAATAAAAATTAAGTAAATGAAATAAAACATAGAATCAAGATTACAAATAAAATGACTAGCTAATGAACATAAAATATAAAGAATAAATAAAATTAAGTAGAAAAATAATAAAAAGAAAATTAATGGTCTGGAATGGAAAAAGGTGGTGGCTTCAAGAAAAAATACTTATCAAGAAATAAAATACCAAGAAATCAAGTTAAAAAAATAAGATAAAATAGAATAAATTTAAAATCTATATTACAACAAAATTACTAATTAATAAGCATTAACTAAGATTATAAAAATTTATACATAAAGGTATCCAACATTAATGAATTAAGGAAATTATAAAAAAATTAATCTATAAAATGAGGCAGTTCTACATAAGATTTATGAAAATAAAAATAAAAAATTTAATTGAAACACATAGATAATGTAAAATGAATTAAAACATTACAATACTTAAATACAAAAATAGAAGAATTATATAAAAAAGGAAGAACAAGAATAAGAAGAAGAAAAAAAGGAGGATCATACTTCTGGGATGTTGTACTTGTGAATGATTGTTCTTCCTTTAGTTGGGCAGTGCCTTCTCACAGGTTCTTCCTAATGATGGAATTGAATAAACATCAATGGAGATGATGGGATACCTAGGAGAGAGAGAGAGAGAGCTTCTTGAGGATTTTTCCTCCTCTAAGAAAGATGGGTGGTATCCTATTTATAAGATTTTAGTGGACTCTCAACTAAAGACAGGGGAATAAATGGGGGAATGTGTTGAACCAAAAGATGAATGATTTGAAGATTGGAATGAGGAGGCTAGGTAATTTTATGAAATGAGAGTTGGTGGGCCAAAATTAGTATGATTGTTGTCTAAGTGTCAATGACATGTCAACTAAAAATGAAAGAATGACTAATTAAGAATCCAAAAGTGGAATGAGAATGTGTCTAAATGTGCTTGACACATGTAGATTTTCATTTAAAGAAAGGATAGTGAATGAGAGAGTGTGCTAGACCAAAAGAGGAATGATTGGAGGATTGAAGTGAGGTGGCGAGGTAGTTTTAGGAAGGGAGAGTTGGTGAGCCAAAATTGACATCATCTTTGCTTCAATGATAATGGCATGTCAAGTAAAAATGGAAGGATGAGTGATTAAGAATCCAAAAGTGGAATGAGAGTGTAACTAAGCCTGCTTGACACATGTAGGACATGTGACATGGACCAAAAAGAGTAATATGATGTGGATTTAGGTGTGTTGGACTCATACCAAGTATGTGACTTGTCAACTTAAAATGTTTGTATATAAGTTTGGACTTAAAGCTAAAATATGGCGTGTTTGTGTATAAGTTTTAGGCTAGGCTTAAGGGGTGTTTAGACACATGTTTTAGGTTAGGCTAAAGGAGTACTTGCTTATAGGGTTTTGGTTAGGTGGGTTATGTTCACACCAAAATGAGGGAGGATTAAGGAAGTGGCAACACATGTCAAAGAAAATAAGGTTTTGATATGACGTGTCACAATGGATTGTAATATGGTGTCCCCATATGGAATCTTGTTGTCTAAATATAAAAAATTTGAGAAATTTTTATGTTGACTAAATCGATAGCACTAATCATCATGGTGGGGTCCAATTTTGTATTTGAGGCTTTAAAGTACTTAATCGAACGGTCGCAAATTGATACGGTGTAATGGAAGGCATAAGATTGAACTTTGAACGTCATTTCCAATACCCCAAGGTTTTAAGGTATGCTGAATCCATCTATGTTGCCTGATTGACCATCTGATTTGAATCTTGTTTAGAATTTGAAAGATTTTAAATCGAGAGTCGAGATTCACCAAAAATTGAAACAATTGATTTTGATGATTGAACACTATATTTCAAAGATTCTGAGCGTTCTGGATGCATTTATGATGTTAGATTGATCATTTAGGATGTATTTTGATCAAATTTTGAAAGGATACTAAATCAAAAATTAAGATTCGTCGAAACATGAGATGATAGAATTTGTTGATCAAACACTCAATTTCTAGGTTTTGGACCATTTCAGATGCATCTGTAACACCCGATTGATTATTCGATGCTTGTACAATGAGATTCAGTGGTCCACCTTTAATGAGGGGTAAAATTATAATTTTTAATGTAAATGCTACCAAACTTAAGACAATCATTAAGAAAACAATGAGATTGAAAAGAAAGATAAAAATATGAGAAAATGGAGTCCAACAAAGATCTTAGGAAAAAATTGGGGGTTTAGAGTGCCAAATTAGGAAAAAATGGGGATGACCTAAAAAAGGGAGGTTATCTAACCACCTTGGGTTTCCTAGGATGCCTAAGGTCCATTCTAGATAGTTAGTGCTGCCCATTGAAAGAAATTGTTGGACACTGGGCTAAAATTAGGTGCTCACAAAGGGGCCAACCCGAAAAATAACCTGGGGTGGGAGAATAGGTAACCACGCCCAGATGTCGTAGCTAGAGGGGTTGTGTCTTTACGCTTAGGAAATTATTTATAATATTTAGTAGTAGATTAAATACAGGTCATTTATTCTCCATTGCATAACATAGAATTATGAATTTATTTATTTGTATGATTTTATTTTAGAAATATACAAAGTACTTTTATATTGAATGACTTATGTTAGATGAAATGATCTCAAGATATATAGACACTATTAAGAGAAAGAGACACGAAAATTTGTACTGTATTATTGATAGTAGTTGACACTTTTGTAATTAATAATAAATACATAGCATTGCATGACATAAATTCATGTATGCTTTTGGTTGAGCATAAAGAGAAATGGTTGCTTCCTTATAAAAATCATAAAAGAAAAAAAATGGTTGCTTCCCTATAAAGAGCATAAAAAGAAAAGAAAGAAAAATAAGGATGTGAGTGAAATTGCATTTACATGTATATAGTATTATTCATGATTTTATATTGACATGATATATATTTATTTAGACGATATGAGTTGTTTCTTTTGTTATATATGGCTTCACTTGTTGCTGTGGTATTGACTCAGGATGCCTAATAAGAGTCATGAGTTAGAGCCTGGTGAGAAGCCACCTTGTGTTCAATGTCCAATGTTAAGATTGGTAATTCAGCCACTTGGTGCAAGTGACCAAGGGTTAGGACTATATTTAGTCTACCTTGTACCAGCACCTGTAGTTGCGAGACCAACATAAGTAATGACTGATACTTTACACAGTGTATCTATTGTATATCATTTTTAGACATTAACATTATAAATCTTTATCGATTGTAATTTTATTGGATTAATTGAATATTATTTCTTTATCTGATTTTTCGTTAGATTGGATTAACTTCCTGAGCTTTCCTCAAGTTCACCCCACTATTTCCTCCCTACAGATTGTGAGCCATTTTCTCGCCATGTGGAGAGAGATCTTGCTACTTAAGAGCCCACGTATATAGTCAGGGTCGTAGATAGATATGGTATTTTGTGGTCTAATTGTAGATAGACTAGATTAGAGTCTTATCTTATACAATTTTGGCTCTGTATATCCCGCTTGTGGGATAGATGATATTTTGTATTGAACTACAATTTATATTTAAATGAAATCATTTTGGTTTAATTTGTGTCTATGGATACCATTTTATAGTTTTTATTATGTTGTATGGATTCGAGAATTCTTTCAAGTAGGCCAAATTGCACAGCTATACGTTGCCATATGTTGCATTTTTTTTTTTGCAGGTATCGCATGATTGGAAGTCTAATACCTCGAGATCTGATGCCTTGGTGAGGTATGAGTTTTGAGGCGTTACAATTAACCCCAAATTTCCTTGAACACATTCATTTCTAAGTAGTTCCTTTTTGCTCGTGCCACTAAACCATCATAATATCCTTTCCTCCACTACAATTCTTCTATGTATGTATTATCTCTTGATTGCCAAACATTTTGTTCTATAAAGTATGGTTAGTCATGTAACAATCTTACAAAATTTCGTTCTAAGTTTAGTGGTATTGCGTCAATTACACAGCAATCAAGAACCACCTCTCCACTTCATCTTCCTTTGCTATACTTGTATGTTATCATTATCTAATACAACAATAATCAGTTGAAAAGTGCTTATTGTTATTAATCCTTCGATAGTTTGGGGTCCCTTGTTATTCGACCAGTCTTTATTATTTGAATTCCTTTGCAACTTTAGATAACCAAACCAAAACTGCTACTTCATGTGTGAGAAAATATAAGTAACACGAAGTGCTTTGTTATGTGATGTTAAGAATTGTTCCAGGTGTGAAAGGCTTAAGAGTCCAGGTGGGAACCTCCAAAGATGATATCTTCAAGTTGAACTTTGATGGGGTCTTTTAAGCATAAAGTTATAAGTAACACGAAGTGCTTTGTTATGTAATGTTAAGAATTGTTTCAGGTGTGAAAGGCTTATGAATCCAGGGGGGAACCTCCAAAGATGATATCTTCAAGTTGAATTTTGATGGAGCCTTTTAAGCATAAAGTAGGGATGAGTTTCATTATAAGGGAATCAAAATGACAGATTGTAGCAGCAAGAACCGGAAGAAAAGCACAATGTGAACCATCTTTAGCAGAAAGTGAAGCAGCATTTCTTGGTATAAGAACGGCAGCAGCTATTGGAATAACGAAGCTGATAATTGAAGGACTCTGCTGAAGTTATCAACTCGCTGAGAGGAACCTTGGAAGAATGCCATATTGAGGGCTGTAGAGATATTTGAAGTAGTTTTGAGTTTTTACAAATAAAGCATGGTAGAAGTGATAGTTGTAAAGCGGCCTATGCACTTTCTAGAGATGGGTTTACATGTCCTATCACTATAGACTGGACCGATAGCTTTCCGCAATGGTTAAGCAAAATTATTCATGAGCCTTGTAAACCAAACTTTAAATTAATGAAAGAATTGCATCACTCTACAAAAAAAAAAGTTTATTTAACTTGCATTGGGCTTCCATGATAGTGCATAATGTCGCAACCAGGTTGGACGGGTTGCGCACCTTGATTCTCAAGTAGAATTGGGCTACGGGTTGATAGATTATTGAGTTGTTTGGGTTGGTTGACACCACATCTTGGCATAACTCTCCACAACTTGGCATTTCAATCCCAATCAGAATTGGCACCCAAAATAAATAAAATGAACTTTTTGTTTGTTTGTTTGTGCAATTCTGTAATTTTCAATATCCTAGGGTGGCCCCGAGGATCATCCATTCCGCAGGTCACTGTATTGGACGACAGATTTGCAACTGGCGCGTACGTGTTTGATATGTACTCAGTTCCTGGGGATCCTTATTAGTTCAGTGTTTGATGCTCTGGAAATCATTGCCAAGTCAACAGTAGTATGAAGGAAAATTCTTCTACTTTGATAATTATTCTTTAGTTTTCCATTTTGACATGGAGAGGAGAAAAGAGGCACAAAACATCCATTTTCTTTTGGAATGGATAGGCATATTGGAATTTTGGCCAAGAGCTAGACTTAAATGTTCTAGATAAAAAAAGAAAGAAAAGAAATTGGATCTCTAAACCATCCCCCCTCCTATCTCTCTCTCACACACACAAGAAACAGAGAAACAGAGAAGAGAGGGAGCCAAGTCTTTACATTTCATTCCTCATCAGACCAAAGCATAAAGATGAGGAACAAAGGGAAACCACCTGAAGCCACAGCTCCACTTGTCATACAGGGATGGACACCTGGGCAGCCAATGCCAAGTCTGTTTGGACACCTTATAGTACAAGATCTCTGGCCATGTGTAGCAGCACACGCACACCATTCCTTGATGCCAGAAGCAATACACCTGGACGTAATTGTGGTAACAAACCGACATGAATTTACGGCACATCATCTCCGGCAAGATCTTTACCTCCACCCAATTCCTCCCTCCACCTTCCAATTCCCACAACTTTACGCTTCTTGATATACCATGATTTCCGATCCCCCCAACCATATACAGCTTCCCTTGGCCACCACCGCTCACCAATCGAACGAAGGTGAGCTCCCTCGGAAGCTCCGCAGAGATGGGTCTCTCCCACTTTCCATTCTCCACTTGGAAACCCACAATAGAAAAGGGCTCTGGAGCGGTGAAATACAAATACCCATCACAGAACACCCCTTCTTGATGAGAATTCTCGTTAGGAATGGGATGGAAACCCGGGAATTTGGTCCATGAATGGACCTTGGAGTCGTAGACGAAAGCCCAAGTCCAGGAAGACTCGGAAAAGAGCATAAATATCTTGTATCCGTTTGAGGAAGAGATGAGAGTAAGGGAATCGAATGCGAAAGGATAAGCTGGAAATTTGATTAGTCTGGATGATCTGGAGAGGAGATTGCAAACAAGGAAGGAAGGGGAGTTGGCAAGGGAGAAGCAGAAGAGGCCATTGGAGGAGGAGAGGAGATGGAGTGGTGCGTAGGAGGAGGAGGGCAGGGAGAGGGAGAGAGCTAAACTTCGCCAACGGCCAAGGAAGGAGTCGTAGAGAGGGAAGTGCTGGTGAAACTGCGGGTGAGACAGAAGAAGAAATGATGACAAGGGTGTGGTATGGTCTCCGGTAGAAGAAGAAGAAGAGTGTTTGGAGATAAAAGATGGGGAATAGATGAGAGAATTAAAGCGTTTACAGGTGGATCGGAGGTTCAAGAAGACTTTGAGAGGGAGGAAAGCCAATACATGTTCCAGATGCTCTTCTGGCAATTTTGTCCAGATTCCGGGCTCCATTTCCGGGGGAGTCGGACTCAACGGATTCCAAGACCTCTTCTCCTCCATTATTGGCATCCCCAAAACGAAACCGTTGGTTCGGTGTGACTTTATTCTAATTGAATTTCACTGTAAAAGGGTACCCTATAGAAATTGATTGAGCCCTCCTCAGGACTCAGGATAGGCTTCAGGAGTAAGTGAGGACACCTACTGCTGTCCTCCAAACGTTTGATTCTAACTGTTTGTTTTATGAGATTATAGAATAGAGTGACACTCTATAGCTAAGTTTGTAGCTCTTGTGCAACTAAATAAAATATTCCAATCCAATCATCTCTCTCTCTCTCTCTCTCTCTCTCTCTCTCTCTCTCTAACTAGAGAATACAAACCTAGTCACATTTTTTTTTCTTTTCTTTATTTCTCTTTCTTTACCAGAAATAAAAAATAGTCATCTTTAGCTCCAACTCCTCCAGTCACAAACAGACCTATCATAGCTTACCACGTGCTTTATCAAGACTTTTTTTTTTTTTTTTTAAGAGTGCAAGAGAGGATCTAACAGACTTATCACAGCTTACCACATGGTTAATCAAGACTTTTAAGTGCCGGAGAGGATCTAAGTGTCCACAAGGTCGTCATCACATTAGAATTATTTAGATACAGAGACAGGGGGATGGGGTTCAGCCGTTCAGGTTTTTTTCCTTCTTTAATGATAGATATATAAATAGAGGCGTTCAGGTTGGTGTAGAATGTGAGACGATAATCAACTCAAAATAAGGTTCGTATGTAACAATAAAAAAATAAAAAATAACTGGTAATAAAGAAGAGTCTATTGGATGTGCTTTAATTATGTCCGGTGTACGACCAATTGGCTGGTTGGGGGGTAGTAGTTCTAACTGCCCAATTTTCTAAACTCATGGGTTTGGGGAAAGTTTGTTCGAACTGGGAATAACTCTGATTGAGATTCAATCCTTGGGATCAGTGATCAGTTGGTCAGTCGTCCTACATATAGGACTGCAAACGAATCTGATATTAAGCATATCTGTATCTAAATCCGCTTAAAGAATCTGGATCAGATCAGATTCGAATAGCTGGTTGGTTTTATGATCAGTATATCAAAAAATAATTTACTTTACCGATTTCCAATTTCATAAAGTAAAATCTCACAAAACAAAAAAAAAGAAGCTATAACCTAACCAATTTTATATCATGCAAGAAAAAACTAATATAATATAGATATACAATACACATATACACTTTTAAACATACACAATATATTTTCCAAATTGGATATAATGGAACAATTTTACCAATGCACCAAAGCCCGCTCTTTCCAGACTCCACAATGGCAGGAGCCTCATGCACTGGGATTGCCTGTATTCTCTTTAAATGGATCAAATGCAAACCAGATAGGGATGTTTATTTGGATAATTTACAGCCTTACTTGATACACATGAGAGAGGATGAAAATGAAACATCCTATCCTGCTCCAACGAGGATAAGCCTGTGGGAGAATCATCTAGTCACACGAGGCGGCGACAGAAATTTATTGCTACCACCTTCCCTTACAAGGTAGAGGGTCCATTTCATGCAATCACGATTTTCTTTTACCTAATTTATTTTTCCTTATTTCTTTCCTTTTGGCAGTTTCCGGTTAATGTATTTTAAGCTTGTTGGAGAAGATCTGTTTTATAATAAAAAAACCTTCGACGCCAAACAAACTCATTTTCTTACCAGGACAACTAATGGGGAGGTTGTGGATGTTGATGCTCTCACCATCCAAACCACCTATTTCTAAATTCTACCAGACAATCCATAGGAAGAGGTAAAAAATTAAATGTCTTCTTTTCTCTTTTAACAAAAATAATAACAAGCCAGCCCCCTGTATCACTTTAATCCTCAGGCGCGCTACATTTACTCAATTTTCTTTAAATTAATTAATTTGTTCCTTACGATGATCCCCCCGACAATATTTAGGGTTAATATTTTATTCCGGAAATTGTTTTTTAAGAGAAGATAAATCATGATAATTTTAATATTGCTCTACTTTTATCACAACCGTTTCTTGCTCGCTCCGCACTGAAAGCGACAATGAATTTTATTATTATTTTTTACATGAGCTAAAAAACTACACCAGACTTGAAAATTGGAGAACCGGCGGCAAAAATCTGGTAGCCAGTTCCACCCTTCTTTCTGTCGGATAGTGCAGCCTGATTGCAGGGAACCCAGCCGGCGCCATATCAAGTGCACCACACTCCTGATGTGACCACTCAGGAAGGGGAATCAAAAACCTCCAAAAAGTGAATTG
>JAOXJP010233635.1:0-10285 GCA_025762735.1 Platanus orientalis | reverse complement strand
CCCCCCGCCCCCCCCAACAAAAAAAAAATGTAATACTAATGCTATTAAGAATCCTAATTAGAAACAAAGTTGAAGTCTTGTTCTAAAAAAACTAAAACCAAACAAACTTAAACCAACTAGACTCAAACCCAGCCAAGCAAAAACTAAGGTCCAAACTTGAGCCTAAACCAAATTTGGCTCATAACATAAAATTATCATTATAACCCTATGATCAAATAGATTTAAAAAAGAAGAAGAAGAAACCTAATTTATTCAAACTAATCCAACCACCCCATGTTCAGAATCTCTCTCCAACAAGGATCAAAGTTGAAAATTACTGAAATACCCTTATAACTGAAATCTGGATACTTCTTTCCACTGCATCACTTTGGATCCTAGAATGAATTGTCATGGCCATTGAGGCCATAGGACAGAGCAAGGCCAAGGGAACTGCAATCATTGTGAAAAGCATTATCAAAATATACAAAATTATCCACCATTCGACACCACTCTTGCCAGATTTACTGTTACTAAGGAAGATGGTCTAACTCTTCAAAGCAGCAAAGCTAGTGAGATACAACTTAAACACAATGTCATGACTTCAAAGTTTACCTGTCCTTACGTGACAGAATCACATGGCAATGTCTCTTCTCAAATTTGAACAAGTTCAACTTGGATAGTGTAGTCCAGATATTTTAATCTCCAGGGAAACTAATTAAGCAACTGATATAACAGTTGCCAACTAGAAATAGACTAAAAACAGGAAAAGAAAAAAAAATACACACTATCCTAGCTCCTATAAATGGTGTTCATTGAGGTGACCTCACAAGTAAGGGTGGCAATGGGTTAGATTTGGTCAGATGAGGTGGGGAATGCATCCGGTTCATTGGGAGGGATTGTATCTCTCATGCAGTATGCCTCGTTTTGTTTGTTTCTTTCTTCTTGCAATAAAATTTCTTCATATATCAAAAAAGAAAAAGAAAGAATAACTGTGTTCTTTCGTATAATGCTTATTGGCTTGGACTAGCTAGTGATGTAGCAGTGATAGCATGGCTTTACAAGCATCAACCTTTATGGAAACCCCAACACAAGGAGTCCAAGGGGTTGCTTGGCCATGGACCCCACATGGGTTTTTCCTTGGAAAGAATCATATGTCATACATTGAAGAGGAGTGCAAGATATGGGGGACAACTGGTTTAGTTTGAGTAGATTGGTCGTTTTTTTATTTATTTGATTCTAGGGGTATTTTAATAATTTTATATTTTGTATAAGATTTGGTCTAGGTTCAAGTTTGGACCTTGTTTTGTGTTTTGAATCATAGTTTGGGTGGATTTAAGTCTAATAGGTTTAATTTAATTTGGTAATTGCATATTTGGAAACAAGAGGAGTTTGAAAAGTCCAACTTTTACTTAATTTCTAGTTAGGAGTCCTAGTAGGCAATAGTATAAATTTGTTTGCAATGGGTTATTTGACTTTTGGAATTGAAGAGAATATTATTGCATGGAAGACTCTCCAACTTGTGACACCCTAGGTGTGATGTATGTAAGTTCTTCTCAACTTATTTCCTCTTCTTCTTTTATTTTTTATCACAAAACACTGTTCATGGATACTGTTTACACAACAGTATTTACTTTTATTTTTCTTCTTCTCCTTCAAGACTTCTTCATATATTTTCCTACCATAATTTATATTTTTGTTACTAGTTTATTTGTTGTATAACACACTGTCATACAACTTGAATAAACCCTAATTGCACCCAATAATAAACTCTAACCTTTCCCGAATCCTAACCCTAAAGCTAAACCATTCCCTTTAAAATTTCTGTTATCCTTTAACCTTACTATTAGCCTTTCAACTAGTGTTTCCCTTTCAATTAACAGCCCACAAATACTTCCCTGATATCCTACACACCCACCTTTAGTCTTTTGATAATCCCACACCTTCTAAGCCTTAAAATTAGTTTCAGTTTTCTTAGAAAATCTTCTCTTTTCAACCCATAAAAACTGTTGAAATCCAAAATCCAGCCCCTATATCTTTAATCCCACATTGCTTACTCATTATAAACTTTAAATATCCACCATCCTTTAAACCCTAGACATTATCTTGATACTTAAAGAGGAAGATCAGAAATCTTCTCCTTTGGTTCTACATCAATTTGGCACCAGAACCAGAACCAAAGTTCCTAACTATTGTTTGCTTTCTCAACTTTATCACCATGGTTAGTATTGTTGAGTTAGAATCTAGATTAGAAAAGTTTTTCTATGATTATGAAACTACAAAAAGAGGTGAGCCAATTGATTTCCTGGATGGACACCATAGAAGGTCGGTTGGCCACCATGCAAGCATCCATAGGAAGGCCATGCTGAACATCATATTAACAGGGCATGTTGTAGTTAGGACATATCAGGTCTTGCCACCCATGCCCGGGCCGGATCCTCTACAGTTAAAAAGCTATGGTTAAGTGGTGACCATACTCGGTGCATGCCATGGTAAAAAATGGTGGCGAATTTTAAAATAGGGCCAAATTTATCACGTCACGTGCGATGAGCATAGCCACCACTTGACCGCCACCTTTTTAATTACAGAGGGTCCTTTGCCCCATACCCACATGCCACAACAGAAAACAAATATTCCAAGATAAAGTAGCTGTCATGATGCACAAAGAATGACTATATTGCTCACGTTGACCTAGTATCTTACATTTACACATACCATTGAATTAATCCAAAAAAAAAAAATTCACCTAAATATTGGGAACAATGGCCAAAGGCTCAGTGCATAGTGTGGCTACATTGACAGAATGTAATGTGCCATATCTCAATCACTTATTTCCTTCTTTACAATTAAGAAAAGATTCAATACAGGAGAAGCCTTTATGGAATTAGAACTGTTCCAATTAGTTTTTTTTTTTTTTCGCATCACCCACTGTACTATAGCGTCCACTGATTAGTAACAAAAATTCTAACATGGCTTTTTTTCCCGAGAAATAAGTGGATGACACTCTGCAATGGCCCACAGTTATCCTCAATAAACATCGAGTACTGGGTCTTGTAATAAATTTGCTGCAAAAAAAAAAAAAATTGATTTCCCATCATCTTTCCTTGTTAAAGGCTTATTCCCCTCAAAGATACATCCTCTTTCTCAGACACAGACATTTCATCCGTACCCTGAGTTGCGTCTTGTAAAAAAAGAAGAAGAGAGTTTTGTCTTGTCGTCTAGCATGAGGGTTAATCAACCAAGACCACAAAATAATTTAATTGGAGACAAAGAACAAACATTTAAACTGCACAATAAAATACAACAACTATTCATGTACGGATCAATGAAGGTGAATGGCAAAATTACTTTAAACTTTGATTAGGGTTTTTTTTAATACATGTAAACGATAAGGTTGGTTTTTTTTTTTTTTGGGTTGGGGGGGGAATATAAAATTCATGTTGGCATGACAATTTCCCCAGTTCATGGGAGGAGCAGCAGTTCCATAGCTTTTCTTACCCCTGAAGGATTCGAAAAATCAATACCTCGATTTGCGTGCAGAGGGAGTACCCGCGAGACCTGAAGAAGAGGTCAACGGCATCATTGTGTCCTTCTCCCTCGGCGCTCATGGGGGTGGGCCTTCGCGGTGCCCCTCCTATAGCCTGTTGTCCGCCCTTGTTGTCTGAGAAGCATCCACCCATCTCTGTCTCTAACACTCAAGTCAACCACCCTACTGAGATTTCTGAGTTTCGAAGGTGACGAAAAACCCTTCTCTGCTTCGCTCTCTCACTGCACAAAAACGCGTCCAAAGGGGAAGATGAGTGTTCTTAAATTCTTACTCTTGTTCTCGATGCTCTATTAATTTTGTCTTCTAAATCGAAGAGCACTTTGGATTTCTCTGCAAATAGAAAAAAGTTATTTCCCTTTCCAAATTGAAAGCTGGCTAACCTTATTTCGGAAACCACTTAAAACAGTAAAAATTATTAGAAAGCAGAATTCTTTCCAAGATTAACAAGGTCACAGAAGTAGCGGTGGTGGTGGTGGCGGTGCGCACTCAAAAGGGGTAGTTAGGGTTTCGGTGGCCGGGTTTTGTTCTGGCGATTTGAGTTCAGAGTCACCAAGCAACCAAAGCCATCACCGGAATAACACGTTGAGTTGGTTTTGCGCTTGTTGCCATCAAATTTACAACAACAAGGCAAATTCGTAACACCTGCTGGCAATGATACTATTTTATAAAAGTTTTTTTATTTTTTATTTGGTAAGGGCTTTTTCTAGATTTCTTTCTCTCTAAGTCTTGACTGACTCAAAATATATAATATTTTTATTAAAATAAGAAATTTATATTTTTTAGTCACTATGATGAATAAAATATGTTGTGTATTTAAATAGATAACTAAATATTTATTGACATAAATAGTAATTTATCTATTCTTATACTAATAACTGTTTTTACTAATTTAATTAAAAAATTATTATCGATAATGAATAATAAAAATAAAAGAGAGAACAAGAAAATACTACTTTAATAATATATATAAATATGTCTACATGAATCTATCTATATAATGGGTTGCCTACGTAGACAACTCTAGCAAAGTTCTTTTTATAATAAAATAAATAAGTGTCTCCTTGTTTCCCTTTTCTTACTCATTTTCCCTCTTTATGTTAAATTTTCTCCTTTACATTCTCATATCCAGGTTTCCTTTTTAATTAATTGGTTTCTAATTGGATAATCAAATTACATGTATCTCTTTTATTTCTTCAAACTCTTTCTCAATTTGTTTCTCCCTCTACAATTTCCTATCCCAATCCTTTCTTATATGTCCTTTTATTTTCTTCAATACTCCATTATCTCTCTCCACATTTCCTTCTAACGTGGGTTTATTTTTTTCTTAACAATTGTAATCTATTTTTAGTATATTTACCATAACCATACATTAATAACTTAAACAAATGTAACTATATGGTAAAAATATACATATACGGTAACTTAAATGATAATTTTATTTATTAATTTGTAAAACATCTATCTATATTTAATTATCTGTGCATTTAAGATACTTATAGATAAAAATGTACTTTAATGTGTATTTATATGTGTTACATAATAAACTAGATATTTATTTACATAATAGTAACTTATTTTGTGCCATAAATGGTAACTTAAATAATTACTTTTGTTTAATAATGATGAGAAATGATGAGAAACTAGTAACTTAATTATAAAAAAAATGGTTAGTATAACCGTAAATAAACTAAAAATTAAGTTATTAGTTTATGGTAACATTGAAAATATAAAAAATAATAGTGGGTCTACTCTTTGACTAAAAATGTATATTTATTTTAATGGAAACTATTATAGTAGCATCCCTTGGTTTTGGGAAAATAAAATGACCTAAAAAGTGAAAAAGAGGATGTAATTCCACGAAGGTCCATATTAAATTGGCAACTTTTCTATATATCTTTTTTTTTTTTTGATAAACTTCTATATCAAGTCTTTGCTTTTGTTTTTTTCTTATCACAAGTCTTTGCTTTTGAAAGGGGGCACGATTGCATTGGAAATACATGCATACAACATTGTATATGGCATTTCATTTGCCTTCTAATTTTTATGTTACAAGTTGGAAGGGATGCCATTAACAACCATAACTAAGCCAGTTATAATAACTCAACATAATTGGGAGAAACGTTTTATCCTCCCTATATCAAGGAATTAGATGAGTCGTTATGTAATCCAACATTGTGAAATTGGGTAATTTCCAACTTCTAAAATAAAATACTTTATTTTCTCATTTCAACTAAAAATGGATTAAAATCATGTTCCATAGTGTGGCAAAGGGTATTATTTATGAACAAGTGAATAGATTAGTCAGTGTTATGGATCCAACCCTTGGCATCTAAATATTATAATTAATGGATTAATTACTGTTGAACATCCTAATGTTGGGCCTCCACCAACAGATTGTTAGAGAGAGAGAGAGAGAGAGAGAGAGAGAGAGAGAGAGCACTAATGTGTAAGGCTTTTGATAAGAAAAGTTAGTAATGTGTTTCTTTAGCAAGTTTTCTACTAAAGGACCCCTTCATGTGAACTAGTTCCCTTCTCCGAAAATGTGAAATTGTTGGCAATCTCCCAACATGGGGACCCCACATGGGTTCTCGGTGTTTTCTTAGAGTTTGGGATTGAACTAAGAAAATAAAAAGTCTATTTTATTGTAACTGTATTTCTTTGGTTTCTAATGAAGAACAAATAGTACCCATGGACGTAGACATAGACTTAAGAGCCGAAACATATAAATTCCTTATCTTATGCATGTACTTATTGAATGTTTTGTTGTTGAGTTTTTCTAATTATTGTATTTATCATGAGGGGTTTGAGTCCTTTTCCCATCACATGGAATATCACAGTTGTTTCGATTGCACCAACAACCGGTAATAGTGATTCTAGTTTGTGTTTGGGAGGAAGAGGAAGAACCCAATGAGTAAAAAATAAATATTCAGTGGGGTTACTTTCTAAAATATATGGGTCAATTCACATGACAAGAAAAAAAAGCTTATATCAGCCAATTTTCTATGAAAAATGTAATGGAAATGTAGTTTTATTATTTGACAAAAAAGGGTGAGGGATTTATTGTTGCAACAAGATTTATACAAGGCATTGCAAGGAAATAAAAGCAAGTTGATGGATATAGAGGTTGATGAGTGGCAATAAACGGAGAAAAGGTCAATCAACACACTTCCATATTCTTATGGCAACTTGGAGGATGCCACAACACCACTCTATTTAGTTAGATTATGAGAAAGATCAAATCTTAAAGGTGGTCAAGAATTTAGGTTGATTAAGTAGGAAGAGAATCACAAGGCAAATTCATCTATAAAGGGTATTGAAAAAAATAGGACCAAGTCCATGTTTAAAGGTAGAGGGTGGATTGTATCCGCTCCTCTTATCTAACGCTCATCTTCACACCATGTCAAGGGGCGGGCACATCAGCGCTGACAAGTGAGATGCGTCCCCCCTAAAAAGTGAAAATCACTTGTAGGAGCTTATGTGCCTGCCCCTAACAGGGGGTGGAGAGGAGCGCTGGTTAAGAGGAGCATATACAATTCACCCTCTTAAAGGTAAGGGGAAGGTGAAATGTTTTCATTGCAAATAATATGTCCACTTTAAGAAGGATATTTGGAATGTGTTGATAGGAAGAAATGTGATAATCATAGTACAATAGTGACAAAGGAATAAGGAGAACGTGTTGGAGTTGTTTTCACAGTCTCCCAAGGCATGATCATTTTTTTTCTCGTGGTTAGTGGATATTAGATTGATGATATCTTATTAATATATACTACAAAAAAAAAAAGATTATTTTAATGCATTCTAAGATGAGATGACAGATGTTGTCTCCTTGGGTGACGGGTTTACTTGTGACATTATGGGCATTGAATTGGCGAAGATAATGATATTTGATGGAGTGCATCATACTTTGGGTGATGTGGCTTATGTATCAAAGATGTGAAAAATCTAATATTATTAGGATGGTTAGGCTTCCAAGATTACATTTGTTCAACTGTATGGTGGAGTAATGAAAATCACATGTGGTTATTTGGTTCTAATGCAGGGAATGGAGTGCGATGGTTTGTATAATTTAATAGGGAATACAATAACTAATGGTATTCCTATGATCAATGGTCATTTGTGGTAATAGTAAACAAGTTATTTTATTCAAGTTTGAAGTGGATGTGTATACAAAATATATGTGGTGTAGAGTTCACTAATGAGGATAAGTACATGATTTTTATAAGGTAATCCTAGAATAGGGACTAGGGTGGAGTGTTGTACACATGTCACAGGTATTGTATCTTGATAAATAAATAGGTGAAGCTAACTTTAACACAAGGTTACTATAAACATGCCAAGATAAAGATTGTTGTTTTTGACAAGTTCTCAACAAAAAAATGACTCTTTCACATGAATGAGTAGGTTTCCTTCTCCAACTAAGAGGTGGAAATGTGGGTGGTTTCTCAATATGAGGGCCCCACAATAATAAATAAAAAAAGAAATCTCTTTATTACAATCTTACATGAGATTACTAAGAGATTTTTTGTTTTTTTTGGGGGGGAGGGTGTTATCTAGTTCTCTTCTATAGGGTTTAAATGAAATAAAGATAAAGGGTCTTCTTTGAGTTGTGAGAGAATACGAGAATGGTATTCTTCATTGTTATATCGAAAGGGTTCTTGGTTTTTCTTGGGGCTTGGGTTTAAGTCGAGAAAAAAAGAAAAATTACATTATTGTAACTTGAATTTATCTAGTTTATAGTGTAGAAAAGATAACACATGTGGATGTAGGCTAAAGAACCAAACCATGAAAAATTCTTACATTTATGGGCACTTGTTGATTTATATATTGCTGAGTATTTTTTATTGTACAGATTATGAATGGTTCAGGCCCATATTAGGATTGTTTCCACTATGCCAACATAGTGGATATAGCTTATGCATGCATAAGGAAGAACCCACACTTGGATCATATAGAGGTGATGGAGGTGCAAGGAACATAGAGAGTGAGTGTCAACACGACAAGGAAGAATTAACATCCGATTGGAGGTTTGAAGAACGTTGAATGATACATGTGTTAAGAAAAGATAGGAATGTATATCTAGATTGGATGGGAGTATGAAACACCTAATTATATATATATATATTTAAAATGATAGAAGTGTTTTCACCAAAATTCTTACCATATGATTGGATTGTTTAGGCCAATGGTTGACTTCGGTCATAGATATGTTAACTTTAGTTAGGAATATGACCAAAATTTATCATTTAGTTAGAATTGATCACATGACAAAAAGAAGTCCTAGGATTGAAAATTTGGTTACGTAACCAAAAATCGGTCATCATTATCAATTGAAAGGTTCTATCACCTAATATTACTAGTTGAAAGATTGTAAGATTAATTGGCCAACCATGATATCATGAAAAATGGTAGTTAAAATGTGAAACTAGTGGCAAACTTTCAAGAACAAAGAACTAACCCAAAATGTGGATTACAAGATAGTTGAAGCTCTAAGATGTGGGATAATTGGCCAAAGATTAAGAAAACACTTGGAATAATAATTGAAGGAAGTTCCTATTTAACTACAAGACAGATACAGGACAAATGGTAGAAAATTAGTTTTTGTTTAACGACAAGATTAATAAATCTATAGATCATGGGATAAATCACAAAGTATATGTTCCTGTCGAATGACAAGATAGATAAAGCCATAAGACATGGGACATATGATAAAAGATAAAGAGGATATTAAAGGTAATAATTGAATACGATTCCTCTTTATGTATATGGGAAAAAAACAAAGAACAAGGTATAACTGAATGAAGTTTTGCATGGGACACATGGAGAAAAATGAAGTTTGCTTTATAATGGTCAGTATATGTGTAGAAAGTATAACTGCTGTCAAACCTATCTTGAAACTCTACAATAGCCACAAAATGAATAGAAAAGGGAGCCCTCTCAAACTCAATACAACACACAAGCTCTTTATCTTTTTATCCAATTTGTTCTAGCACACCTTTGATGATGTTTATCATTTGCTAGGAAATTGTAGCTTAATTTGTCTTACAATAGTTGATAGTTGATTCAATTTTTCCTTAAGGATATTTACCCTAACCGGAGTAAATTCAATTCCTTCATAAGACCAATCCACATACTACCATATAGGAGTTGAATAAATTCATCATCTGAGATCACATCACCAACCACAACCTATAGGATATAGTGTGTGAAGTTTGACTTGTTGGGTTAGCATATGGAATTCAACCCAAAATCTAACCTGGTTGCAAATCGAAGAAAAACCCGAATATGAAATTTTTTTGCTTTGATCCGTTTTTATGAACCAGATTGGATCTAAACTCTATCCGCATATGTATTAGGGTTTTAAGGTATTTATATGTTTTCGTTCTAGGGTTGCATGTAGAGTGAGAGAGGTTTTGAAAATTGTAAATAATCTTTGGACGAGTTTTTCTTCTAGATAGTGAAAATTTTCGTTGCGGTTCCATGGTTTTTTCATGTAAATCTTGTGTTATGCGTGATTTCTTACTTGGTTTTGTTTGTTGATTTTATTACATCTTCGTTCTTTTGTAAAGAAGAAGGTAAAACGATCCTAACAGCTAGTATCAGGACGAAGTTTGGTTCAAGTGGGAGCAATAACAGCAACAACGGTGGAGGAACCTGCATGGTTTAGTGTTAAAAAATTCAACGGTATAAACTTTGTTTTTTAGAAGATGCAGATTGAGGATTATCTCTACCAGAAGAATCTCTATCAATTCCTTAGAGGAAATG
>JAOXJP010233634.1:0-10285 GCA_025762735.1 Platanus orientalis | reverse complement strand
AATCACTCACAAAAGTATCAACAAGACTTCAAGGGTCCACATTTAAGAACCTCATCCATGTCATCAGCAAGTTTTCCACCTCCTGTAAGCCTTTCTCCAGCAAAGCATCATAGATGAAAAAATTAACATTTTGTCATTTTTCCTTCAAAAGCTCAAAACTTAGTATCTACCATCCAGATCATTGAATTTCTCCTGCCTACATTAGCCTTCTTGTCGTGAAGCATCACAGGCGAAGAAATATCATTTTCACTTTTTTTGTCTCGTGAGTAAAAAAATTACCATTTTACCCTTTTCATCTTATAGCATTTACCCCTAGACCCTCAAAGGATCCCGGAAGCGTCTCCTGTTGTCCGAATAGTGTAATTTTAGATCCTATGTATCCCTAAGTCTCCCTTCTTTAAGCAACTCAACACAAAACAGACATTGATCGAGAATGGCAATAGCTAATTTCTCAATCTATGACAAACTTGACCAAGAAATGACCTTTACAAGAACTCTCAAAGATTCATCCGATCTCCAAATCCAGAAAGGTCAATCGTCGTATCTCGGCCCCGGACTTAGCTTTAAATCTCTAGGTTTGAGAAGAGGATTTAGAAACCTCAAACCTTTATGGAATCTCAAATCTCCCCCAAGAGGTCAAAAAGTTATTTTTTCTCATTTTGCTCTTATGGAGCTAGAATATTCTTTAGACCTCCAAATCAAGATTAGTCGGTGCCCATCTCTCCAGAATTGTGAGGCCTTCAAAAATTTTTCTAAGGAGCAAAAATATTCATGAAACTTATCTACTAAGATTCCCTTAGATACTCCAAAAAGTGCAACAAATCAAGTGCTCAACCGACTCCCCGGGAGTTCATCTAAACTCATAAATGTAGTTAGTCAGTGGCCACCCCACTATAAATTCAAAGCCTCAAAAATTCACACTAATTTATAGAAAATCCATGGCTCAGGAAATCATTTATATCCAAACCCAAAAAAAGCACGTTTCATTTATCTTTGGCACACGGAATGCTCTTAAAAGTTCTCCCCGACTCGGAATGCAGTAAGGTCAGGACCATTTTCTCAGTTCCACCCCTGTCCTCAAAAAGACATTTCACAAACTCCTAGTTCAGAGAATGCCCAGCAGTTCAATTCCACCCAGCTTCAAGCAGCTACAGAAACCCAATCTCTCCAAGCGACCCTGCTTCGAAACTCTCTCGACAACTGCTCGAGAATCCAACAGCTAATCTGTTAGCTCCTGTAGATCAAGGACTCTTCAAGCTTAAAATCCCCCAAATATGGCCCATGGTGACATTTTACAAAAAAAATAGCAGTATTCTCTGTCTAATATTGTCAAATCATGCGAAAAATGGTTTTTGACCCAGTTTCCTGCTCAGGTACCATAATCCTACAAAGTCAAAGGTTGTGACTCACCTGGACCTGGGGTCATCTATCCCTGGGTGATTCTCGAATCATTTTTACCATCTTGCCCTTTCAAAATGCAAATAAGAGCTTTTTAGGTTAAAAAACCCTGATTTCACCCCTTACCTTTTTCGTAATTTGGTTCTGATTGGACTAGCGCAATCGGAGCATCTACGACCTCTAAAAATGACATTAACTGGGCTAACTTTCAAGCTTGAGAGCTTACGAGGAGTGACGGCAGAGAGAGGGTTCGAAAAATCAGAAGTAATCATTATTCATTAAATGGCCTAAAGCTAAAGATATTTACCATTAAATGCATTCACACCTTAAGGCCGTTTTTGATAACCCTTGGATTAGCATCTTCCCATTTGATCTTCCAATATCCTCCCCTGGATCTGCACCTTGGATTTCAAATCCCTAAAGAACCCATCAGAAGCCCCAAATTGGCATCTCCATGCCCCCTTTGAAGATTGCAACCAATAGGATATTGCCAAAGGGCATCTCCTATGTCTTCCTTCCACCTCACCTATCCATGCCAACAAGCAAAAATCAAAATATCCACTCTCCACCTCATTTTAGCTGAATATATCTCAACCCTCCACCTCATTTTAGCTGGGCACATCTCAGCCCTCCACCTCATTTCCACCTAAACACATCCTAACTCTCCACCTAGCATACCCAAGAGCAATCCCCACCCTCCATTGCACCAATTTGGGGCTATAAATAGCCCCAGGTTGGCAACACAAACCCTAAAATTTTTAAGGAAAAGGAGGAAGAAGAAGAAGAAGGAAAAGAGGAAGAAATTCACAACTCTAGGCCACTTTAGACCTAAGGTAAGCCTAAACCTAAGTTCAATTCACCCCCCTTCATCATATGTCAAATTAACATGTTGTTATAGTTCCCAATTCATGCTCGACCACTGCTCTAACTCGGGTTACACAGTAGAGGCTCAACAGCCTCTATTTGCCTTCATTTTTTACCTATTTCCATGCTAATTTTCTTGTGATTTTTGTAGAGGGATGATTGAGCCCAAATTTGAATATGTTAGACTAAACATATGTGTTATATACTAGATTTAATTTCATGATTTTAGGAGCTGTGGAAGGCCTTGACATGGCCCTCCAAATAAACCCCTAAAACCGGGTCTTTTGAGACCTAGTTTAATGAATATTTAATGATTTTAATTTGAATTTTCTATGCATGATTTGAAGTCCAAATTTTTATATGATGTTCATATATATGTTGTCTGCTAGCATGCTTAATTTTACATTTTTTTCAAAACCCTAAGGGTTCAAAAATCGAGAAATCCATTTGCTGGATTTTCTTCTAGCAACTAACGCCTGATTTTTAAAAATCAAGCATGGAACAAATAGGCGTAAGGAGAAAAATCAGGCATTGAGATCAAGGACCCACCCCAGGGAGCCCTAATTCTTTTCCAACCCTGTCCCATGGCAAACCTAGCCTCTAGAATTCAATCTTGTGCGCACGCACCTCTGTGGGCCCTCATTTCTGTCCCAATACCTGAATTTAATTTCAGACATTGGATGAAAATTCAGGCATTAGAGTGAATTTCAGGTGTTAAGCCTAGGCTTGAAAATCATGTTTTTCAAAATTTAGCTAAGTGTAAGTCCACCCTAGGGTCAGTGCATGGACCCAGGAGAGATCTTACCCCTCTGAGCCCCACTTTTGTGACCCAAAAACCTAAGTTGGATGCTAGTTTAGTACCCAATGCCTGAATTTCCCCTGAATTAAAATTCATGCATTGAACATTCAGGCATTAGACCAAAAAACAAGCATTAGGCCTGTAACAGATGATCATGTGGCCTACTTTGGGAAATCATATCTCCACGTGACCTGCATCCAGGACCCCTAGGGTTGCACAGTGCAACCCTAAGAAACTTCCTTTAACCTAAACCACAGGTTCCACAGTGTTGGGACCCACCAAAGCATCCCAAAAGATTGCACAAAGGTGCTGATCTGATTAGCTTCGCCAACACCTGATTTTCACATTGAATTAAAATTCAGGCGTTGGAAAATCAGGCGTTGAGATAAAAAAAATAGGCATTAAGCCTATAAGATAGAAAAAATAATAATTTATTTCACTTTCTCTCCCTTCCATTAGGGTTAATACCTAACCCTAAGGAATCAACCAGTGAACCATTTAGAGGCACCCCTCTAAAGACCTAACCCATGAGGGGTCTCCTGCAATTAGAATAGGACAAAATAAAGAATAGTTTATGGATTGTTCATAAGCCAATGCCTGATTTTCACCCTGAATTAAATTCAAGCGTTCGGAGTAAAATCAGGCATTAAACCTGAGAAAAATCCAACAAGCTTCCAATTCAATATTAACAAAGCATGGGCATTAATATAAGACTAAGACTTGTATGAATGGGACAAGCCGCCCTAAAAAAGCGGGTATTTTGGGTGCCTAACACCTTCCCCAAGTGCAACCAAACAACTTACCCTAAATATCAAGAACGTAAACCAATGTTAGGAGTTAAACCGTAGACCTTAGGGTCTAGACTTCTCTTCTTCCCCGAAGAGTAGGGAAGAGGAGAACCAATCTCCAACTCCGTCGGTTAAACCTCGAGTTGGTGGCGACTCCAAAACAAAAGCCCGAATCCCTTTCTCTCGTAAAAAGAAAGAAAGGATGATCGGCAACCAGCGAGCCGAAGTGGGCACCCCACGTCCACATCCCCCACATGAAACTTAACTATATATTACATCATTTAGTCTTAATAGGTACACCCCATCAAACGAATCAAAGTAAAAAATAAAACTTTCTTCTTTCTTTCCTCTAACACGGAACTTCCTATACGGTGAACATCCGGCTGAGCAAATCCACCACTTAATCTATATGGTTGTCCATTTGGATAAGCTTGATAGGTTCAATAAGAAATTATACAAAAAGACGTGATATAGGGTCAAGCAGGGCACAATACATTCAACAAGTAAGCATAAGAGCTAATATAACAATGGAGCGAGAAACAATGCAAGGGACATGTCAATCATAAATGAAATACATCAGTAACACGTCGTACATATAATCATTAATTATGGACTTTCTTTCATGATCTTAGCTTTATTTTATTCATGATAATTTGTAAAAATGGTTATATTGTTTTGTTTATCTCACTTTTATTACTCTTTTTATCATGTCATAAGTAATTACATGTATGCTTTGATTTCTTTAGCTTTCTTCTTGTTCCATGTTGTGGTTGGACATGTCTTTTTCTCTTTTCTTGTAGGTAGTTCTTTCTTTTGTGCAAATCATTTCGTCTATCAATCCTTCTTTTTCTCATATGAGTTCTTTTTTATTCTTCATGTGCATTCTTTTACCTTTTCTTTTCTTCTCTTTTCTTTCTTTTCCTTTGTGTATTTTTTTTTTTGTTGTCATCATTTAACCCCAAATGGTAGGATCTTATGTTTCCAGTTTCTTATTAGTGTTTCATATTGGCTTTCACATTACAGTTTGACCTTTTTTATTCATTCATGTACTTTTTTTCATTCTCTATTAATGTATTTACATTTCACTTACATAACTTTTTGGTGGTTATCGCTTAGTATAATTTATCAAGAACATTCGTACAATTGATGTGTCTATCGTTGATCAAATGATTTAGAGCACTTTTGTGTGTATCATGATCAATTGGATATTTAAACCACATGAACATAGATAGATGAGAGTAGAACTTTCACAAGATACTTGACCCAATTATAGAATAAGGGAACTATGAACTGTAATACACTTCAATATCGATGTCAAGAAGGTTCCATAAAAATTATGGGCGTTCTCATATGACATTGTAAAAATTAGAGAATGTTAGTTTTCTATTATTTTGTTTATAAAGTTCATTTGAATCAAGAGAAATAATACCTTTAGCTTAAAAATTGCACTCCTATAATTTCTTTTCTTGGATTTGTTTAGTTTATGTGATTAGTTTTGGCATTACATGTGTTAATTCTATTTGAGAATATCCTAAAATGAAGGTGGAGCTATGATGGAGCTGCATGTTGGATTCGTCCAGTCAATCCCAAGCATTTGAAGATAGGGCTTTATGTTTATTTGATCGGGAAGTAAACTTCAATCTACATCTTGTTTTAAAAATATTATTATATTTTTTTTAATTTACATTTACCATGATAGCTAGCATACTCTATCAAGCATCCAACTCTCTTGGGTGTGCCATGTTCATCAAAAATAGGGTGTACTCAAGTCACTACCCTTTTTTAAAGTTTTCTTTGTTTTTGTTCCTTTTAATAAGTCTACGATAGTTATTTCTTTTACTTGTGATATCTACTTTTCTATATCATAATAATTCATTCAGGTCACTTAATGATGACTCCATAGCTTTTGAAATTGCTAAATGTGTAATCCTAGAGGAGGGATGAATAGGATTTAATTAGATTTTTAATTCATTTTACCCCAATCTTAATTAGGTGAGTTAGTTTGTGATGTTCAAGTTTAATTTAACTCACTTAATGTGTTTGGTACTCAAATGCTAATGATTGCAAGTATAGAAATGTAAAGAACAATCACATAAAGATCACACACTATAACACTAGAATTTATAGTAGTTCGGCCACACCGGGGCCTATGTCCACTTTAACTACTCAATTTTATTAATCAATATTTTACAAAGATTACAAGGTATGGAGCTAACCTTTCTAAGTCTCGTGCTTGGTGTCTCTGGCAAGCACGGCCTTGATTGTCTCCGAGCCAAGGTCTTATAATTTGTCACACAGCGTCTCCGACCGTTGACACAAGGGTAAGGTATATGTGCACACCTTAAACTACGTGTTTGGTGTCTCTGGCAAGCACGGCCTTCGTTTTCTCCAAGCCAAGGACTTAAGGAAATATGGTATAAATAGCAAGGTGGTTCTCAATAACCAAATGTGGTAGTTTAGGTCCAAATAAGGGAATCAAAGTCCTAATATATAGTGTGGCTCTCAATAGCCTAATATGCGATAAGGTCAACCAAGGGAATCAAAATCCCAATGTAGAGAGTGGCTCTCACTAGCCAAGTATACCAATATGATCACTAAGGGAAACTAAGTCCCAATGTAGAGAATGGCTCTCACTAGCCAACTATACCAAAAGAATAACCTCTACTTCCATACAAGGGGGTGTGTGAGCCTCTATATAGGAAAATATAAATGAAGCACAAGAAGGGCAATATCTCAAGGGAACTAATGTCCTAATGTAGAGAATGACTCTTAACTAGCCAAATATACCAAGTGCATGGTCTCTACTCAATACCAAGGGAGTGTGTGAATGCCTTTAATGAAGAAAAGTATGTAAGTAAATCACTCAACTAAATATGGCCTCTAAAATAGGCAAATATAAGTTAGGCTCATAAGGGTTCTATCTCTTGAAATGGTTTTCCAAGGATTCACATGTAGAGTAGTGGTATGGATATTCAATAAGAAAAAGCTAACCACAAACTACCTACAATATAAACAAACTTCAAAATATAAGCAAAATCTTTACCTCAACCTTTTAAGTTGGGAGTTTGTATGCTTGGAGGTATAGAAGCACGTCCTTAATCTTCCTCCTCTCTTCTCTTGTAAAGGAACCCTCCTTTGTGGCCACAAGAGAGAAACAAAAACTCTCTTATTCTCCTTTAGAAGCTTAGAAACTTGAATAAAAGTGTAAAGAGAGTGGAACTTATAGAGCTCTTCTTCTTGCCCAAAAACCCTTTTCTTTCTCCTTTTCTAACCTCCTTGGAAACCCTTTTCTAAATCCCTTGAAAACTTAGGTTTAGAAGGGAAATGTTGTCTTTTATAGTTGGGAGGAACATTCATGGCCTTAGGATAGGCATATGGCAAATAGATGAGCATTTTGGGCCTTTAGATGAACCAAAACGGGGTTCAAATTTCAAAAATATCCCCTAAATTTTTGTTATTTTTTTTCAAAATTGCCCTCCAAATTGATTGCACATTTTGCAATCGGTTTGGGGTCCAAATCGATTGCAAAACTCACAATCGGTTTAGAATGTCATTTATGTCCTAAATCGATTTGACTGTTTGCAATCGGTTTGAGTTTTAGGTATTTTTTCAAAACTCATACCGTAATCGATTTGGCTCTATGGGTTTGGGCCTTGACTAAGATATTTATAATCGGTTTCGATTGTGTTTTTCTAGAATTTTTTATCTGGGCTGATTTCTTTAGCTATCCTTGGGCATTCATATTTGAGCATTCTAAGGAACCCTAAACCATGTCTAGGGTTGATTTTAGACACATAATATGACATGATATGCATGATATATACCTTCCTTGGAGTGCCTCTTTCTGGTGCTCTTCCTTGGTCTTTGGCCCTTCTTGGCTTCATGATTTGAACTTGTGAGCTCACATAGGACACTCACAAGACTCTTAGTATTACCCTTGTGCCTAACACATGCTCATGGGATTAACATACATCAACATAATACTACCACTAGAGAGACAACTACACAAGGAATTCACACCCATATATCCCTCTACAGAATGCTTATACACCTCATCCACCTCCCATGTCGGTACAACCTCAACCACCACCAGTTATGCTAGGGGTTGATCAACATGATCTAATATGGGTATATTTTTTCTCATTTTTACAAAAATTGACTTACTAGAAATTTCTTTCTTTTGACATCTTGAAAGTTATATTTGAGTTGTAGCACTTCCCATATTTCTTTAGCACTTTTCCTAGATTCATAAACATTGAATAGAGCATCTAATAAGGCATTGACTAATGATTGGGCCATCATCTAAAATTTTAACCATCAAATCTTTCCAAGCATCCAATATCGAACATGAGAATATTGACTTGATGATTGGGCCATTGTTACATATCTTGTCATAGGGATACTATCTTAAGATTGTTAAAAAAATATTTATAGAGATGAGACAAAATAAAGATGTAATAATTCTCGAGTCATGGATCACGCTTTTCTTAAGATAGTATTTGTCATATATTCTGTTCTTAATGAAGAATAAAGAGGCTACAATGAGTCAATAAATCTGTCTATATGATAAAACGGGCTCAACCAGTAGGTTGTGTTGTTGATCGGCGATTTGTAGCACCATGAGATCAAACTTTGAACACTTGATATTATCACCAAAGATGAACACTGTTTACACAATTACTAAAAAAAAACACAAAGACCTTTTTTCTGACAAAAAAACAAAGAAGAGAGATATTTTTGAAGTGTCTAAAACATTGGTAAGACTCCTTTATTTATAGATTTTGTTTGGTTTCTTTTAGCCAATGGTTATGATTGTTTATGTGACATGTAGAATCACTTATTAGCGTCTATAAACACATTAGGCACCCCTTTATGTGATTGTTTACTTAATAATACCTATAAACACATCAGACACACACTCATGTAAAGAATTGTTTGAGTTCGTTCTGGATAGATTTTCACAATCTGAATAGTTTGATCCATCGAGTAGGTTTTAATTTATCGAACTTCGATTGATTGAATGTGTTTGAGCCCAGAATTCATACTATGCGATCATTGAAAACACATTTGATAGATCAAACTTATTTAAAATTAATTTATGAAAAGACAAAATTGTACGAGATCAACTTAAAATTGTTTTAACACCTTTTAATAAAACCAAAAAATAAAAAGGATTTTTTCCATAAAAAATATTTGAAAAATTTCACAAAATGTTAAAAATATCAAACATCCAGCTAACACTTTAAGAGGCAACAAGTCCATCAAACCTTTGCATCATTCGAAAGAGATAGTATAGGAGGACAAGAACTTGGGGCTAATCGCCATGGTTATGTGAGTTGTGTTTATAATTAGCTTAATTTTCAAGAAGCAAAAACTGTAATAAGGTTGTTGTTTCAACCATGTCTAATCTACATTAATGAAAAATCAATATTTCCCCCTCTTCTCTTATTTTTTCTTTATTTTATGCATGTTTACTTGATTTACAATTTGTGTAACAAACGGTTAATAAGAGATTTGCTATCATACCAATGACAACAATAATTAATAAACCTTTTTAGAAGGTTTGGAGTGAAAGTCTCCACTATATGAATAATAAACTAGCTTCTAAGGTTAGGTAATTTACACATTAACATTTCATTCTTTCAAGGTAACAAAATTTAGTATTTCGGCATGTCATTTGTGTGATGTTGAGCTAAGGGTATAAGACTACATGGGTCATAACATGAACACGACCTATTTATTAATCATGTAGGGTTTGTGGGTTGTGTCAAATATTGTTGCCACTAACCAGCGGTAGTAGTGCGGATTCACCCTCAGTGGCAGTAATTAATAGGACCAAATGAGCAAACCCTTGAAAAAACCAAAAAAGAAGGAAGAAAAGAATGCTCCATCAAAATTATGATTTGTTACGTTATCATCTATGGCAATCGGTTTAAACAGGAAAAGGGGCTAGTGCCGCGAGCCGTGGAAAGAAAATTTGCGTAAGCTTTGTAATAAAGAATGTGGGCACGGTCACCAACAAGCACCAAGGAGGGGAGAGAGCGAGTATGTCGCTCTCTTTATTGACTAAGAACCACGCTGGTGTCTTTTCACAGAAAGCGATACTCATTACAAGATTGATTGCGAGTAGCAAGTACAGATAATAGAGCCTCCTGCGTCCCCTACTTCCCTGTCTCCTTGTCTCTAGCTCTCTAATATCTATCACTTTCAAGTTTCAATAGTTAAAAGATTTAGCTTCCTGAGACGAAGAATGCTATATAAGCCAAGCGTGAGGAAATTCAACCTTCGGCCGGCCATAGCAAAGATTGTAAGCTAAGGACGTGCATCCATTAGTGGGCTTTCGCATCTGATCTCTTCCATTCGTCCCAATATCACATGATTGACTTCTTAGATAAGTGTTCCAATATCTTTGATGGCAGTGTTCCAGAGAATAAAC
>JAOXJP010233633.1:0-10285 GCA_025762735.1 Platanus orientalis | reverse complement strand
CACACACACACACACACACACACACACACACACACACACACACACATATATATATATATATATATATATATATATAAGTTCGGGCCTCGGGCCAGAATAAGCCCAAGCCCTGCCCTAATAAAGTTCGAGCCTTCAACTCAAGCTTGGGCCAAATTTCAGGCTAGGTTGGGCCAGGTTTGGGCTGGCCCGAGCCCATGCTCAGCCTTATTTGGGGTATTACAACAGTTCTACCTTTGATATATATTACAGGACAGGTTGTAGCTTTTTACATTGGTGAGTGAAATGGGAATAAAAGTCTTTCTTTGCTCTCTACTCAAAAAAAAGTTTGCAAAATCATTTGTTAGAGGAAGCTTTTGTTGGTGTTCCCTCCCACGATTGGGACCCACCACTCCATATTTGGAGTGGCATCATATATATGTACCCTCACATCATGCCCCTTTCTCTCTCATCCACGTGGATGCTCTCTCTAAATTTTTGTTCTCAAATTTCCAAAGCACCCTTCCTCTTTTTCTCTTCTAACGTCTCTTTATCCTATCCAGCTCTCTCACATCCCACCAATGCCCCAGTGCTCTGGCGGCTGAGGTATCTGTCTTCCATAGAGAAGACCGAGGGTCTAATCCCTGGAGGGGTGGGGTGGGGGAGCAGTGCAAAAGTTCTCGCCTACTCGGGTGTTATCAAGATCTTTGTTCAAACCGATGTCAGCCCGGTCCCGCTTCAAGCGGTTAGGAACAGTTAAAGGCCCATGTGGCCGAGTACCAAAAAAAAAAAAACTCTCCCACATCCCTAAAATTTCTCTCTTCATAATCTCTCCCCCTAAAATCTCTCATTTTTTCTCTCTCATTCATGAACATCTTCTCCAATATTTAAAAAAAAAATTCAAGGTAATTTATTTCATAATATATATATATATATATATAAAGAGTAGCCTCAAGCCACTTTTCTCCTATCTAAATTTTTTGTTCTTTAATTTTCCTAAAACACCCTTTAATATCCCTATTTTCTCTCCATATCAATCTCTTTAGCCCTAAAATCTCTCTCCCTCTTAATTATAGATTATTTTTGTCTTTAAAATGACAGAAATATTCTATAATTTTATTTATGTAAAATTATGTGTACAATTTTCCAAATAATATGTACATAATTTTTTTTTGTATTTTATCTCTAGAGAGTTGTCTATTTAAAACCAAAGGATTTTTGTAATTAAATATCTTACAATTATAAAATGTTTTTCTAATATAATAGGTAACCTAAAAAAAACCAATTTAAAAGATTTAATAAAGCTTCGCCCAATTTACACGATTATTAAAGGTTTCCTTAAAAAAATAGGAAACCTATCAAATATGGTAACTTCAACTCTCTTCTAAAAATTTTTCTAACCATTAATTAAAATTTTATTTTCTAAATATCTATCTTTTCCTATCTCTACATAAAAAAATTTGCCCCTATTCTCTCTCCACATCAATCTCTCTATCCCTTCTATTTTCTACAATTGTTTTTTATTAAGTTTCCTATTAAACGTGGAAACTCATGAGACAATAACAACTATTACCAATAAAAAGGAAATTTAATGTATCACATTAAATGCTAAAATTCGTAATTAAGTTTCTAACACCCATCACCTTCTTCCTTTATTAAAAAAATCCTAATGTTTTCTCTTTTCCTTTATTTCTTTTCCTAACTCAAATACAACCTTAGCTTTTAAACAACAAAAGTAATAAAAAAAGAAAAGAAAAAAAGGTGAGTAAGAAACTATAATTTCTGTCATGATTTGTAGAGAGAATCAAATGGGAGACAAAGAAGAATATAAAAGGAGCTGATGAGGAAATTATAAATCCTCCAATCATGTCCTTTTAATCTAACGTGTGAGTTCACGTCTCTTTGTTCTATATTTTTTTTCTTTCTCTTGCTATTAAATCTCTCTTCCCCTTAGATGTAAAAACTATATATAAATAACAATTACAAAATGGATCTTTGTTCAAAGAAGAAAAATAAATATCAATGAACTTCAACTTTTTCTTTCAAATTCAATATGTATCCTTAATTTTTATGTGTTGTGAATTTCAAAAACCTTGTAAGAGTTATCGGTGCTAAGTTTGTTTCTCCTTTGGATGTCATCAAAAGTTTTCAAATTCATGAGATATCCAAGCTCAATAGTGGAACTATTAAGGGCATGTTTTTTTATTTTTCTTCTTGGTGTAATTGTTTGGGGTTTAGGAAATATTTCAATAGTAGTGGATTCAATCAAGCTTCGAGGTGTTAATTTTCTTTAAATATTTACCAACTAAAAATACCACCTTAATTGAAGATATTGGCAAGCTATTGTTGTTTTTGAGTGATTTGGTAAAAGCTCATATCACTATTGTTCTAGATGTTTTCAATAACTTTTTTTTTTCATTTATTCTCTTTATTTTTTATTAATATAATAAATTTTTATTCTTTATTTATTTCGTTGAGAAAGGTTTTAAGAGAAATGGGATCAAAGACTTTTCTCTTACTGCGTGTTGTATTGGTTATCATTCTTCTCATCTCTTCATATGTGAAGGCGAGGGTGAATCCTCCCCAGTGGGGGTGGTGGAAGATCCGCTCCTGTTGATATGTTAGGCTTGCAAGCTCCAAGAAGTGAGCAACCGTAATGATTGATTATTACCATTGTAGATTATTGGAATATTTATCATTTTATTTTATATAACAATTACTTCACATTTATATATTTTTTTTCCAGTATTTACTGTATGGAATCAAAGGAATGCAAATGAATTATACTGTAGATTATTGTAATATTTATCATTTTATTTAATTTAGCAATTGCTTCACATTTCTTTTTTTTCCCCAGTATTTACTATATGGAAGGAGTACAAAAGAAAATTTTGTTTTATCTCTCAAAAAAATTGATTTAATGCTTCATTTGTCTTTATAAAAATCACTATTTTTTTGTAATTCAACTTAATGTGCAATATCAAAAATTAAAACTCATCAAATTCAGCACTTAATCCAACAAAATTGCTTACACCGAAAATGAAGGCATGAAACAAGTTATGTTTGCAAATAGTACCATGGCTTTCCTTTTAATTGCATGAACTAATGCATTTAAATGAAGCCAATGTTTAGAAATTAAGCTACATATTTAAAAAAAATGCATCCTAAATGACATTGTTTGTGTGAATTTGCATGGGTTCACAACTAGTACGCTGGGTATACCAAAGGTCTTTTGATCTTTGAAGTTTTGGGTGGTTGAGAGCAATTAACGTTCTTCATTTCCAACAACCAAAAAAAAAAGGAAAAGAAAGGGGGTGTTTCATTCGTTGGGGTCAGACTGGCCTGAATCTGAGTAATCAAACCATATGCCGATTTAACTGTGAAGAGTCCTTGTCTATCATAATGCCATATCAAATGGTCATGACTGGATTTAAGAGGCAATGGAATTTGCAAAATTGCCTCCGTTTCTGATTCAAATATGTGGTTTTCAATGGGAGCCAAGTTCCAGGTATTACCGGTTGGATTAATGAGACTGGATACCGTTGCATTAGAGTTGTCTAGAGGCTGGTGAGAAGATAGTTTAAAGTTTTGCAACTCTGGAATCTAAGCATCTTTCCAGATCTGAATTCAGTAACCAATGACATCCCCTAAGGAGAATTTCCCTTCCTTTCAGTAAACTCTTCCATCTTCAATATCCCGAACAGGACAGTTTCTAAAGGAGGAAGTGCTTATTTGGAAAGTAAATAGACTTCATTAATTTGGCCCATAAACACTCAGGATTGGATATAAGTTGCCATCATTAAATAGACTTCATTGATAAGTCAACTTTATGGAGGTCACGAATTCCTAACCCGCCATTAGATTTGGTTTGGAGAATTTTTTGTCACGACAACCACTACTGCATTGGTTTTCTTGACTCCGAGCCTCTCACCAAAATTTTCTTTGTTTGGTATCAATCTTGTCACGGAGAACTTTGGACAAAGCAAATCATTTCATGGCATATGCAAGCAGAGATGATATAAGCGACTTCAATAATGTTTCTTTCCTTGGGAGATAAGAGTTGAGCTTTCCACCCTTGGAGATTTCTTTTTACCCTACTATCATAGAAACACAATCTTGAAATTAACTTGTTAGATGGCGTTGGTCATTTGGTTACATGACAAGGCTTGATTGAAAAAAAGGCAGATGGAAATGGACCTTGTTTTATTTTGTATGTTAAAATACCAAAATACCCCCTTATATTTCAGGGTTGTACATATTGGTTATCTAGAGCTACTTTTCAAGATCACAATTTGAGAATGGGATGCGATCTTAGATTGGGCCAAAATGTAATCTGGATCTAGAAATTGCAGCCCGAATTAATTAACCTCCTGAGTGGGACCTACTAAATAGGTGGGCATTGATTATGCTCTAGAAAAATAAAATAACACATCTGGGGAGCCCAATCTAAGTGTCAACCGCCTCCAAATGGAGAGTTTTGGTTGAATTATGTGAGAACGAATCACGTGAGAACCGTGAAAACGGCACCAGAGAGGCTGACACATCAGTACTGAAAAGTGATTTGCACTTTTTGGGGGGCATTTATCACTTTTCGGCGCTGATGTGTCCGTACCCTGATGCCATTTTCACAGTTCTCACAAGATTCATTCTCAGCTAATTTTTAGTGAAAACATTAATTGCCCAAAAGCTCAGAGGTCTAAATACTTTGGTGGGGCCAGATACCAAACCATGACTCAGGTCCTAGCCAATTTTAATTTAACTTAATTTTTTTATATAGACTAATTGAATGTTTCTCAACAGACCCTCTTTTATTCATTTATTATTATTTTTATTATTTTGGATGAGGAGGAGATAACTGCTAAAGGATACTAAATGGTTTATGCATTGGTTGATATGTCATCAAGTGTTAACGCAGACTAACAAGTCTAAGAAGAACTTGTTACAATGAATGTTTATATTCTACTATTATTATGGAACTCTATAATTAGGTGAATGATTTGGAATGAATTCAACAAGCTCTTAACTTTTTACCACACCAAAAAAATAAAAAAATGTAAGATATTGTATTAGGGGTGGCAATTTGTATTGGCATATTGGGTTTCTGTCCTGTCGAGATAAGGGTATATGACTATATGGCTCAACCTGAACCCAACCCATTGATTAATCATATCAAAGTGGATCAAGCTGCTTTGACTTGAAACACATTAACAGTCAACCCAAATCCACTTATTTCATGTTGGGTTCATATCAGGTCTGTGGGTTATATGGTAATTTGTGTTGGTGGGTCAGAGTCGTGTCAAGTTAAAGGTATATGACTATATGATCAACCTGAACTTGACCCAATTCTTAATCTTCTTAATCATATCAAACCAGGTCAACCCGCTTATTTCATGTCGGGTTCACGGGTCATATTGTAGCCGACGTTACAATATGATTTTTGACACAAGCTAACTAATTCCTCCGCCTCAATTAGCTAACTTCATGGGATAAGCTTGTTTTCCTTGATTCATCTGTTACAAATATCAATTTTTTTGATTACTTGTTCCATCAATAGAAAATGGAAACTCAAAATTATTGAATCATGAATCCCATTTGCTTAATCTGACTGAAACTTGGATTCAATTTGCTACAAAGTACTAACAATGAATCAATTAAGTCATGCCTAATTGAATACACCATGATTTGAATTGATTCGTATGCTTTTCTTCATTCATCAGAAGTGACAAGAATTGATTCACAATGAATTACCATCCGATTTGATCTACTGAAGTGTCACAATGTGGTGAATATGACAAATCAAGGCACCAACGAACCTTTATGGGGACATCCGACATGCATGCAGGGGATGGACCGTACCATTTAAGGACTCCCGCCTTGTAGATCTCTGTTCATAAGAAGATGGAGGTAACACTCCGGATCTTCTACGGTCGTTAAACTATGGTAGCATGACAAATGTTTAGAAGAAAATGTTATGTGATAGACCAAGTGTACACAACAACAACAACAACAGTCTTATCCCAATTATTTGGGGTCATTTATATGAATCATGTTATGTCATTCCTCTATGTTTAGGATCATATCTACCATTAAATTACAAGCCGCCATGCCTCTTCTTACTACCTCAACATAGGTCAATTTTAGCTTTCCTCTAGTTATAACACCTTCAACTTGTATTGTCTCACACCACCTCACTGTGCAGTCATTGGTCTTTGTTGCACATGCCCAAACCATCTTAATTGACTTTTCCTCATTTTGTCATCTATTGGTGCTATGCCTAGACTCTTAAGAATGGATTCACTAATTTTATTATTTTTAGTCTTGCCATTCATCCATCTCAACATCCTCATTTCAGTCACACTCATTTTATGTATGTATTGTTTATTGGTTATCCAACATTCTGTTCCATAAAGTATGGATGGTCTTATAGTTGTTTTATAGAAATTTCCTTTAATTGTAACAGTATTCGTTTATCACAACACTCTAGAAGCATTTCTCCACTTCAACCATCTCGCTCTAATTTTATGATTAACATCATTTACAATGTCTCTTTTTTGTGCATGATTGAACCAAGATAACGAAAATGGTCACTATGAGATATCTCTTGGTTATCAATTCTAATTACTCCATCATTTCTATTCATATTTTGGTTAAACTTGCATTCCATGTATTCTGTTTTAGTCCAGTATATCTAAAACATTCATTCATAGTTCTAACTAAGCATTTGCCCTCTCTCTAATCTCAATCAACACAACATCATCAGCAGATCGCATACACCATAGCACATATTATGTTTAGGGTTCAAAAAAGTGTTTAGGTGTAAAAAAATAAATCAAATTCAAAACACATCATGTGCCAATCAATAGCATGCCTACATAGGCCTGTGTCAACATAGACAACCATTCTCTTTTAAAAAAATTGAATGTTGGACTCGTGTTTTAAAATTTTAAACCATACGTTGTCTGTGATAGTGTGCAGCATGTTACCATAGTTTAACAAGCTATAAGGATTCCCTCTCAAAAAGTAACTATAGCAGATGGCATTAATAAGGAGAATGATTATCTGTGTTGACACAGACATATATTGGTGTGCCATAGATTAACACGTGATGTGTTTTTGAATTTGGTGTCTCCTTTTTACACCTAAACGTTTTTTTGAACCCTAAATACAATATGTGTCAGCTTATAATTCACCATAAACACTAGTCACTTTGTCATCACAGAACATTTTCTTCCTATAAAATAATTCATCCTGCAGCACCACAGACTTTCTTCTTTGCTACAACTTGTTCTACATCAAAAGCCTATGATTATCAATATGATCAGCTCATTTCAGGATATCTTCTAACATATCTCAAGTGGTGGGTCCAACATTTCCATGTTGTGCCATGACTACCAATGAGATGTCAAATTTACGTTGGTGTCTGATTTTTAAAGAATCTTCAATTGTTGAATTCTTCTTAATAAAGTATTAAGATCAGATAAAAGTAAATCATCGATTAAGTCAAATTAAGGAGGTGTGGAAATTCAAGTTTCCTGAAAATAGTTGATAGTTGAGGCCTCCCACAACCCCCAGGACTTGGGGTGCCCCTAACGCCCCCCTCCCATGCAAGGCGGTCACATCATGCCAAGAAATGATTTGCATGAGCCCGGATTTCGTGCGAGGACACACTTTTTTGGGGCACGCTTATCACTTTTTGGCACCGATGTATCTTTCCCCTGGTCCATGTGCATGTCTTTTGTGCACATGAAATCAAGGAGGGGGGGATTTGCATAATATGCAGGGGAGCATACATTATGGGCACTTTAAGGGGGTGCACCAAATCCCAGCTGCTCCCACAATATTATGCGAGGGATATAGCTAAGCTAATTCTAGGGCACAACCAAACTCGGTGTTAACTCCTATCTCTTTAGGGTTCTGCATAATCCAACAAAGACATGAATCTCTCAAAATACTTTTATCTAAAATGGTTAGGATAAAACTTACTCAAAATTTAACTTCTTAGTTAATCAAATTCTTTGAGTTATAATTCAAAACCACTGATCTTCTATGTCAAAAGACTTAGAACAGTCATGGATCCAAGTGGTTTAACCCACCAATCCTAAAAAGGTATCAACTGTGGATTCAAGTGGTAATACCCACCGATAAAAAATGAATAATAACAATTGAGAATAGTTTGAATCTCTTCAATAATTTTAGAGTCCCTGTTCTTTGAGTTGTCTTTGTGTCTTTGGAGTTCTCCACACCCACAAGACTTGAGTTTTTTCAAGATTTCACTTTTATGTGTAAATTGTGTGTGAGCTTTCTCAAGATCTCATTATTAAGAGAAACTTTTCAGCCTTATTCAATTATGGTCTCTCCATAAAGGAAATGTGCCAAAAAAAAAAAGAGATGCAATCACACTCAAGACACAACAATTTACATGGTTCAGGATGATTGCCTACGTCCACGGATTTACACCGATTCCACTATGTTCAAAAGAAAAGGGATGAGCGAATTGCTCCACATCCCTTGCGCCGGGGCGTCTTGTATTTCGAGGCTCTGCATAAGCAGTACTCCTCAATCAATAGTACTCCCAGCTACTAATCACTAATTAGCCTCCATCCTCAACAGTCTCAAGTCACATCCACATCTTTTAAGTTTCACTGAATCTTCTGCGTTTTCAATGAGGAAAAATATTTCAAGTGTATGGGTTTCTAACTTCTTATATTTCACGTTTTGAGGTTTACGGTGCACCGGGTTCAATGCATATGGTATGATGATTGATGAGAAGCGGACATATATGTGTCTTATATTGTACTCATGCACAAGCTCGCTTTGCTTGTGACTCATTCTACTTGTGGACCTAAGTTGCTTGCGGATCTAACTTGCTCGCAACTATTCATGTTGCTCACAACACTTTTCATTCACAGTCAACTGCTCAGCTCAATTCACTTGTGGGTCCATGTTGCTCATGTCCCAGCCCATTTGCGGGTCCAAGTGCTCGTGGACTTGTTTTCTCATGAACACTTGTAGATGAAGTGCTCATATACGCAACCTGCTTGTAAATCCAAGTGCTTGTGACTAAGGTTCGCTAACTCAGATTTTACTCGACATGGATAGCTCAGGAGTCAATTTAGGGAGTCATGAATTTTTTTATTGTTATAGCTTTTGTCCCTAAGAATAGGAACCCGGAAAATATAACACAATTCAGACCAATGACTTTATGCAATCTAGTGTGTAAAATTATATCAAAGACCCTAGCAAATAGATTAGAAGAGGTAATACATGAAATCATATATGAAAACCAAGGAGCTTTTATAATAGGTATATATCAGATAATATTATCATAACACATGAGATACTAAAATTTAAGAAATTAAATAAGACAAATAACAACCATATGGCTCTAAAAGTACATATGAGTAAGGCTTATGATAGGGTAGAATGGAAATATCTAAAAATAATAATGAGTAAAATGGGATTTAGAAATATATGGATCAAATAAATAATGGAGTGTGTAACATCTATCACCTACAAAATAATAATAAATAGCACCCCAAGTAATTTGATAACTCCAAGACAAATATTTAATTATGAAAACTTAGAAATTAAATCATCTTTTGTAGAAACACATCTCAACAGATTAAAAACAACATAACAAATCAGTTAAACATTACTAGGTACAAAATTCAGGTACATATTTAGGATTGCCAACAATAATATGTAAAAAAAATAAAAATAAAATTTATTCTCTTATTTAAAAGAAAAAACTTCTAAAATAATACAAGAATGGAAAAAGAAATTCTTAAACCAATTAGGGAGAGAAAGAAATAGTCATTAAAGTAGTCATAACATTCCTTCCAACATATGCAATGTCAGTTTTCCTATTACCAAAAAAATCTGATAACATAGATGAAAAGCAGAGAACCTTATGGTGGGGTTGATTAGGAAATGAGAAAAAAATTAATTGGATAAAATGGAAAATTTAAAGAAAAAATAAATGTAATGGAGGGTTAGGAGTTAGGGATCTCCATGCATTTAACAAAGCCTTAGTAGCCAAACAAACTTGGAAAATGCTAAAAAATCCTTATGCATTATGAGTCAAACTCTTAAATCAATATATTTCCCAAATAAAAACTTCTTAGATGCAAAAAGTAAAAAATAATAATTCATGGGCCTAGAAAAGTATAATTAAAGGAAGAGAAATAATCTAAAAATGACTAAGATGGAAAATAGGTAATGTAAGAGATATAAAATTCTGGAAGCACCCATGGGTACCTACAACAACAACAACAACAACAACAACAAACAGCCTTATCCCAACTATTTG